>CM075429.1:5696686-5784452 GCA_037832385.1 Rhizophora apiculata | reverse complement strand
CTTGATTAACTTACAGTTACACGAGCTAGAGAGGTTCATTGCTAAAGGATAAATAGTCTTATTTCTAGTATATTAAGCGGCTTTCTTCATCCAAGGCAGTCATTCACCCAAAGATTCATTAAATTAACTAAAAATGTCTACACTTGTTACTAATTTAAGTGAGAAATTGCATGTTGTGATAATGTCTTAGGGAATCCAAAATCTTTGAAGTTTCATCCAATTAAGAAAGGTGTCATTATTTTTAGCCTTCCTTTATAGTGAAATAATCATTTATTGCTTGAAGCATGAGACCATCTCTTAATTACTTTGAAATTAGGACTTCACCATCAGGTTAGTCTGTATCCATTAAAATCCAGCAAAGAAAAGACTTATTACTTCTTGATTAGCTTTTCTTACAAGGAAAGAATTGTTCATTCTTGAAACTTGATACTTACTTGATTCTTTTTCAATAAGGCTTCTCCTTTGTTACAAGAAATCATTCACACAAAGAAACATGAAATTAAATTTAAATGTCTACATCCATTAAGATTTCATAACAAGATGCATGTTTATTAATAAGTCTTGCAAAGTTTGAATCTGTTGAATTCCACTCATAAAGAAGCTAATAATCTTGATTGGCTTTCATTACTAGGAGTGAATTGTTCTTGATTACTTCAACATTAGACTTCTTCTTTGGGGTAAATTCCATATCTATTGAAGTCCATCAAGGCAAATGAGCTATTACTCTTGATTAGTTTTCTTTACTAGTCGAGAAATCATTCATTACTTGAAACGTGAGACATTTACTTGATTCCTAGATAATAAGGCTTCTCCTTTTGTTACAAAAAAATCATTTACACAAAATGATCATTTAATCAATATCTAGGTATACACCAAACTTTAATTTTGTTGCAACATGTACATCAATAGACCTTAGGTACTCTAAATCCATTAAATTTCATCAAACAAAATGAGTCATTCATCTTGAATACCTTTTTTCCAATAGATAGAATGGTTTACTATGAGAAACATGAGACTGGCAATTTTATTTCTACCCAATAAGGGTTATTATGTCATTTCCATGAGTTGTTCACACAAAGAAATCATGAAATTAACTTAAATGTCTACACTAATTGCTTATTTAATTAGTTAGTGACACATGATATGATCGCCTTAGGTAGTTCCAAATCCATTGAAGTTCATTTAATAAAGGAACTATCACTCTTGATTATCCTTTCCTTATTGTAAGAGAATCATTCATTACTTAAAAACATGAGACCATCTCATCATTTTCTTGACATTACAACTTCTCCTCTAGGTAGTCTGTCTCCATTGAAGTCCATCAAAGAAAAGTGTTAATACTTTTGATTAACTTTCTTTACTGAAAAGAGCACTAGTCATTGGCTAAAATTTGAGACCTTTACCTGATTCCTCAATAATAATCCTTTCATTGTAAGGAATCATTCACACAAAACAATCATTCAATTAACATCTAGGTTTACACTAAACTTTCAATTTGTTGCAACATGCACATCAATACACCTCAGGTAGTCTAAATCCATTGAATTCCATCAAACAAAAGGAATCATTCATCTTGATTACCTTTCCTTAAATAGATAAAATGGTTCTTTGCAAGAAAGATGAGACTGGCAATTCCTTTCAAGCTAATAAAGGGTTCTTCTTTCATTCCAAAGAGTCGTTCACACAAAAAAAATCCTGAAATTAATTTAAATGTCTACACCAATTGCTGATTTAATTATGAGATTTACATTATTATGTCTTAGAAAATACAAATTCAATGAAGATCGTCCAATAAGGAAACTAGTAGTATTCTTAATTAGCTTTCTTTACAAAGAGAGCATCATTGATTGCCATAAACATAAGATTGTCTCTTGATTGCTTGATAATATCACTTCTTATCCATATAGTTTGAATCTAATGAAGACCATTAAGTGAAGGAGCCATTACTTTTTGAACAATTTTTTTTTTTAAGCAGAGAATCATTCTTTGCTTGAATAATAGGACAATGCTTTGATTCCTTAGCAATAAGGCTACTCATTTTGTTGCA
Organism: Rhizophora apiculata; assembly: GCA_037832385.1. NCBI lineage: Eukaryota > Viridiplantae > Streptophyta > Magnoliopsida > Malpighiales > Rhizophoraceae > Rhizophora > Rhizophora apiculata. The sequence continues at coordinate 5,782,405 of CM075429.1, read as the reverse complement.
AGGAATCATTCACATAAAACAATTATTCAATTAACACTAGGTCTACACCAAACATTAATTTTGTTGCAACATACACATTGAATAAAAGAGCTATTATTATTGATTAGCATTTTTATTAGGAGAGAATTTTTCATTGTTTGAAACTTGGGATCATTACTTGATTCCATGGCGATAAAGTTTCTCCTCTCCTAACAATTAACATCCACATTGATTTTACTATGACTTGTGCATCCATACATCCCAAGTAGTCTAAATACATTGGATTCCACTAGACAAAGGAGTCATTCAATTAAATTCATTTTTCTTACATGGATAGAATGGATCATTTGCTAAAAGATGAGCACTTTGTTTCTGGCAATTAAAGACTTTCTTTCATTCCAAGGAGACATTCACAAAAAGGAATTGTTAAATTGACCTAAATGTCTACAACAATCACTAATTTTATTTCCTAATGCACATGATGATTTTTTGGGTAAGCCCAAATCCATTGAAGCCCATCTAACAAAGAAGCCATTTCTCTTGATTAGCTTTCCTTAAAGTGAGTCAACCATTCATTACTTGAACAATTAAATCATCACTTGATTTCTTGACAATAGGTTTTCTTCTCTAGGGTAGCCAAATCCATTAAAGTCCAGGAGCTATTACTCTTAATTAGCTTTCCTTTCCAAGAGAGAAAATCATTCATTGCTTAAAATATGAGAATGTTAACTAATTTCTTAGCTACAAGGCAGAATGAATCATTTGCACAAAATTATCATACAATTAACATCCATGTATGCGCCAAATATTAATTTCATCAGTACATGCATGTCCATACACATTAGGTTGTTTAAAACCATTGAATTCCAGCAAACAGAAGGAGTCATTCATCTTGATTTGCTTTTTTCACATGAATCAAATGGTTCATTGCTTGAAAATGAGACCAACACTTTATAAATTTAACTTAAATGTCTACACCAATCATTGATTTTATTATAAGAGGCATATTATTATGTTTAGTGTAGTTCAAATCTAATGAAATCCATTCATTACTCCTCGTTAGTTTTCTTTACTTCAAGAGAATCATTCATTGTTTGATAGATGAGTCTATCTCTTGCTTACTCAATGATGCGACTTCTCATAGATAGTAGTTAGAATCCATTAAATTCAATCGAAGAATGAAGTTATTAATCTTGATTAACATTGTTTACTAGGAGAGAATCAATCATTGTTTGTAACTTGAGACTCATACCTCTTTGGCAATTTGGTTTCTATTTTTGATGCAAGGAATCATACACATAAAATGATCATGCAATCAACATCCATGTCTATAGTAAACATTTATTTTGTTATGGCATGTATTTCAATACACTTTGAATAGTCTAAATTAATTAAATTCCACCAAACAAAGAAGTCATTTATCTTGATTATCATTTTTTTTACCTAGATAAAATGGTTAATTGCTTGAAAGATAAGACTGACACTTCATTTCTAACTAATTAGCCTTCTCCATTCATTTTAAGCAATCGTTCACAGAAAAGAATCATGGAATTAGCTTAGATTTGTACCTTGATCATTGATTTCATTGTAAGATGAATTTTATTACATCATGGGTTGTCCAAATCCATTGAAGTCCATCGAGTAAAGAAGCTCTAACACTTTATTAGCTTTCTTTACAATAAGAGATTCATTCACTAATTTAAATGAGACTGTTTACTTGATCTACCTGACAATAGGGCTTCCCATTTTGGGTAGTCCAAATCTACTTAAGTCTATCAAATAAAGGAGCTTTTACAATTTATTAGCTTTCTTTATAATGTGAGAATCATTGATTGCTTCAAACATTAAACCTTTACCTAATTCTTTGGCAATAAGGCTTCTCCTTTTGTTGTAAGAAATCATTCACACAAAATGATCATGCAATTAACTTCCAATTCAACAATGAATATTAATTTTGTTGCGACATGCACATCAATGCAACTTAGCTAATCTGGAATCATTAAATTAATCAAACAAAGGGATACATTCATTCATGATTAGCCTTGTCTCACTTGCATAGAATGGTTTATTGCTTGAAAGATGACACTTCATTTTTAGTTAATAAGGTTTCTCCTTTTCATTCACAACAGTCATTTACATAAAGAAATTGTTAAATTAATTTACATGACTACATTAATCACTCATTTTATTGCAAGATGATTGTTATTTTGGTTGTGGAATTTGAATCCACTGAAGAGTAAAGGGAAATTCCATTTCTATTTCCCTATTTATGGGAATGAAACTCTCTTGTGCATGATAATCATCATTTCCATCATTTCCCTACTTCTTCTAGTTAATCTCATTCATATTCCCTCTTTTCTTCTCTCCATAAAATAGATAAAATATAATAATAAATAATTTTGTATTGTAATGCCATTAAATATTTTTAAATTATCATAATAATTAAATCATCAATAATGGTTCTATTATATATATATATATATATATATATATATATATAGAAGTGTTATATGAAATTATTATTATTACTATTATTAATACTATAGTTGAGAAAAAATGTAGTGATTAAAAACTATTCAAATTATTAATTAATAATTATTTTCACTATAAAATTGTTATGTTAATATATTTATTTTAAAATTTTTATATTTATGATAATTAACTTAAATTATTGTTATGATAAATATTTTTGTTATTAGATAAATTTATTAATATAATTTTTATTGTAATTAAATATATTCTAATAATTCACAAATTTAAATTATTATTATTATAAATATCATTAATAATAGACAAAATTTTTAATACAAATTTTATTTATATTTTTATGAATTAAATATATTTTAATCATATTATCATTATTTATCTTTTCTTTTATAGTAATTTTTATTTTGATTTTCATTCCAAATTTATTTAAAAAGCTACAAAGATAATTTGATTCTGATTTTACAGTAAATTAAATAGATAACAAAATTTACTATTTTTCTTTTTAATTCCATTTGATTTCTATTTCAGACTATAAACCAAACATTCCCTTCATTCCTTGATTCTTGAGACTCACACATCGTTTTTTTTGCAAGACTTCTCTCTTTGTTGCAAAGAAACATACACGCAAAATGATCAACCAATTAACATCCACCTCTACAACAAACATTAACTTCATTATGACATGCAAGTGAAATACACTGTAGTGGTCTGAATCTATTGAATTCCATCAAATAAAAGATTCATTTATCTTTATTGGATTTTCATACATAGATAAAATAGTTCATTGCTTTAAAGATGAGACTGTCACATCACTTCTAGCTAGAGGACTTCTCCTTTCATTCTAAGGAGTTATTCATACAAATGAATCATGAAATTAACATAAATGTCTACACTTATCAATGATTTCATTGCAAAATGCATGTTATTATGTCTTGGGTAGCTCAAAACAATTGAAGTCCATCCAATAAAGAACCTGTTACTTTTAAATGGCTTTCTTTGCTATAATAGAATTATTCATTACTTTAAACATAAGATTATCTCTTGATTAGTTTACAAGAGGACTTCTCTAAGTAGTCCAAATCCATTGAAGGCCATTGAATAATAAATTTATTCATCTTTATTTGCTTTTCTTACATAGATAGAATGGTTCATTGCTTTAAAGATTAGGGTGATCACATCACTTTTTGGTAGTAAGCCTTCTCTTTTCAGCCAAAGGAGACTTTCACACAAAGGAATCATGAAATTATATTAAATGTATACACTGATTAAAGATTTCATTATGAGATGCAACTTATTATGTTTGGATAGTCCAAATCTATTAAAATCCATCCAACAAAGAATCTGTTTCTCTTGACTGACATTTTTACTACCAGAGAATTATTCATTACTTTAAACATAAGATCATCATTTGGTTGCTTAACAATAAAACTTCTCCGTTGGGTGGTCTTAATCCATTAAATTCCATAGAATAATGGAGCAATTACTCTTGACCAACTTTCTTTGCTATGAAGTTGGTTGAAACTTTAGAGCATCACCAAATTCCTTGGCAACAAGGCTTCTCTTATCATTACAAAGAATAATTCACACAAAATGATAATGCAATTAATATCCCTATCTACATTGAAAGTTAATTTCATTGTGCCATGCTTGTCAATGCACCTTGGGTTGTCTGAATTCTTTGAATTCCTTCAAATGAAGTAGTCATTCAACTTGATTTACCTTCTTTACATGGATAAAGTGTCTTACTGTGTGAAACAGGAACTTGTCTTTACATTTTTTGCTAGTATGGGTTCTATTTCGAGAAGTCATTCATACAAAGGAATCATGGAATTAACATAAATGTCTAAACTGATCATTGATTTTATTGGGAGATGCATATTATTGTGCCTCAAGTAGTTTGAATACATCAAAGTTCAAATAATAGGAAGTTATCACTCTTGGTTAGAATCATTCATTATGTGAAAGATGAGAAGGTCTCTTGATTACTTTAAACATGGACTTTTAACCTTAAAGTCCATTGAGTGAAGGATTTACTAACCTTAATAAGCTTTCTTTACTGTGAGAGAATCATTTAATAATTCAAACTTAAGATCGCCATCTGATTCCTTGGCCATAAGGTTTCTTCTTTTATTGCAAGTAATCATTGACATAAAATGATCAAGCAATTAACATCCATGTTTACACTCAAACATTAATTTCATTGCAACATGTATGTCAATACATTGTAAGTAGTCTTAATTCATTAATTTTCATCAAACAAAGGTGTCAATCATCTTGATTAGCTTTTCTTACTTGCATAAAAAGTTCATTGTTTGAAAGATGAGGTTGTCACTTGATTTCCAACTATTTTTCCTTTCATTTTAAAATTTCATTCACAAAAAGGAATCATGAAATTACCTTTAATTTCTATACCAATTGTTGCTTTCATTGTGAGATGCATGTTATTATATCTTGGGCAAACAATAGCTATTGAGGTTTGTTGAATAAAGGAGCTACTACTCTTGTTTACCTTTCATGATGAGGAGAGATCGTTCATTGCATGAAAAATGAGACAATCTCTTGATTACTTAAAAAATATGACTTCCCATCTTGAAGTTTGAATCTATTGAAGTCCATCCAATAAAGGACTTATAACTCTTATGTAGTCTTATTTAGTAGGAAAGAATCATCTGTTGCTTGATTCTTAAGTCTGGTACCTAATTCCTTGGCAATCAAGCTTCTCCTTTCATTGCAACATTGATACAAGATGTTCGTGCAACTAACCTCCATGTCTTTAATACACCATAGGTAGTATGAATCCATTGAATTCCATAAAACAAAGTAGTCATTCATCATAATTGTCTTTTCTTACATGCATAGAGTGGTTCATTGACAAAAACTTAAGACTGTCACATCATTCTTAGCTAGTAAGGCTTCTCATTTCATTTTATGGGGTCATTTACCCAAATGATTCATTAAATTAACTCAATTTTCTACACTTATCACTGATTTGACTGCAAGAAGCACGTTATTATGTCTTGGGTAGTCCAAATCCATGGATGTTCATCCAATAAAGAAGTTATAACTATTCATTACCTTTATTTACTATTAAAGAGTCTTCATTGTTTAAAAAAGTGAGAGTGTTGTGAGACTTTAAACATTCTAGTACACATGCAAGAATGCACGAACATACAAGTAGTATAATGAAGTATTTCATTAAAGATTGATCGCAAAAAGAATTATATTAAACTTAATAAGTAGAAAATTTGTAGTTAATCAATTTTACTTGAAATACCAAGTGTTAACAAGGTTATTAAACCCTATGTACGTAAGAAGCAACTTTAGAATTGCAATTGATGATGAAAAAATGGCCTAGGGTATGTAATTTCACCTAAAAATTAGTTTCATGAACTTCATCATCTTAAAATATACTACAAAGTTCAATGTCAACTGAATGTACTAAAATATTTAACACCTCATCTTGTAAGTTGATGAAGATGCTTCATTAAATAAAACACTATATTCTTATGTTAATTCTCTTAAAGTAGCTCATTAAGATAGAACATTCTTTCACAGTTTCACATCCAGAAAAGCTATATTCCTATCCATTTTAATGATAAGTCACTTTATTCATTTTTCCTAATTTAGATTATCTCTTCCAAGAGTCATCTAAATCTTGCAATTAATTCAATTATTAATCAAATAACTAAAAACACTATGAACATAATAAAGCAAACAATCAACAATGTGATGCAATTAATCAAGAATCCAAAATCATATCAAACTTCAAGCTAAAGATCGATTACCACCCTAGAAAAAGAATGCAGCCAAAGCTTGGATATTGAAATTAAACATCAACATGAATAAATATGAAGAAAGATTGAAGATAGAGCTAAAAGCACCATGGTATGCTACCCAAAACATAAAAATTGAAAATCTCCAAGATTTTGATCCAAATCTTGCTTTATGTTCTCTTTCTTCAAGTTTCCAAGTCTTTGTCCTCACTTTGACCACTATATTTTTTCTTTTTTTGATTAGTTGGTGGATGATACCCTGTAACTCCACTATGCTTTTCCTTTTATCCCTTTCATGAATCATATCTCTACTATTCAAATTCATATGTGGATGACCAAATGTTGTGTGAAATCCAAAAGAAGATTCCCCCAAATTTCAAAAAAACTTGATCATCTTTCTTTCCTTACATGTCATTTGTCATGGACTTGCATCTTTAGTTGAAGTTATCAAAAAAATTAGGTTTAGTTCCAAATAAGATTGTACCTCTTCACTTATCTTCAATTTCCCATAAGAATCTCATCAATTTGAATTATAGGTAGGAAGTTATGCCCAAAATATGCAACATGCAAAATATGGATATCTTCCTTCTTTTGAGTGCTTGGTGCCTTAATATGATGGACACGCATGAATACAAGGATTGTCCTTTTGAATGCCATGTCCATAGTTATTTAGGTTTTTTATAAGATCTTTGAATCCATTTTCTTGAATTCCCACCATTGAGCTCCAATTAGCCTTACAAGACAATTTTGCAAGATTTAGTGCATAACCATGCTAATTGAGAAACTATTATCACAAAAATACTAATTTAGAGATGTGAAATTGTGTAAAAAATGAGCTTATCAGAGATTGTCACTTGATTACTTGAAAATAAGTCTTCTTCTCTGGTAGTTACTCTTGATTTCAATTTTTAATTAGGAAAGAATCATTCATTCCATGAAACTTCTAATTGACATTAGATTTCTTTGGCTATAAGGATTTTCTTTTCATTGCAAAAAATCATTCACACAAAATGATCATACAACTAACATTCATATCAAAACCAAACATTAATTTCATTGCAACATTTTTGTCAATATACCTTGGGTAGTTTAAATCCATTGAATTTCACAAAAAAAAAAAAAAAAAAAGTCATTTATCTAGAATAGCTTTGTTTTTCACGGATTGAATGCATCATTGAAGTCCATCATGAAAATAACTTAATATTTACACTAATGCTTGAATTGATTATGAGATATATATTCCATGACTTGTGCAATCAAAATCCATTGAAGTCCATCATGAAAATAACTTATTATTTATACTAATGCTTGAATTGATTATGAGATATATATTCCTATGACTTGTGCAATCAAAATCTATTGAAGTCCATCAAATAAAGAAGCTATTATTATTGACTAGCTTTATTTACTATGATAGAATCTTTCATTGCTTGAAGCACAAAATTGTCTCGTGATTTGTTGAAAATAGTACTTCTTCTCAAGGTTGTCTGAATCCACCAATTTTTATCAAATAAATAAGCTATTACTCTTGATTAGATTTTCTACCAATTTAAAATCATTCATTGCTTGAAACATGAGATTGACACCAGATTCCTTCACAGTAAGGCTTTACTTTTCATTGCAATGAATTATTCACACAAAAAGACAACATAATTAATGTCCATGTTTACACTAAACATTAATTTAATTGTGACATGCACATCAATACCACTTAGGTGGTTTCAATCCATTGAGTTTCATCAAATAAAGTAGTCTTTCATTTTATTTAGGCTTTCTTCATTGATGGAATGGCTCATTACTTGAAAGAGTAGATCACAGCCATATTTCTTGCTAGTAAAATTTCTATTCCAAAGAGTCATTCACTCAAAGGCAGCATGAAATTAACTTAAATATTGGCACCGATCACTGACTTCATTGCAAGATGCATGCTATCATTTCTTACGTAGTCCAAATCTATTAAAGTTCATCCAATCAAAACAGCTGTTACTCTTAATTAGCATTCTTTACTATAAGACAAATTATTAATTACTTGAAATAAGAAACTATATCTCGATTACTTTACAATAGGACTTCTCTTGGTACACCAAAATATTTGAAATCCATCAAATAACAAAGCTATTACTCTTCTTAGCTTCACTTAACATGAGAGAATCATGTTCATTTGTTGAAACTTGAGATTGTCACTTGATTCTTAGGCACATCTATTTTTGTTGTAAGGAATCATATACACAAAATAAGCATGCTATTAAATTCCTATCTAAATCTATTGAATTCCATCAAACTAGTCATTCATCTTGATTAGATTTCCTTAAATTGACATTCATTGCATGAAACATGAGACAAACACTTCATTTCTAGCAAAGAAGACTTCTCCGTTTGTTTAAAGATGTCATTCACACAAGGGAATAATTAATTTAACTATAATGTCAACAATAAATTCTGATTCCATTACAAGATGCACTTTATTGTATTTAAGATAGTCTATCAAATAACAAAGCTTTTGTTCTTGATTAGTCTTTACTGTGAGTGATTTGTTTATTGATTGAAACATGAATCTATCTGTTGATTGCTTGCTATAGGGCTTCTCATTTGAATATTCTGAATCCATTGAAGTCAATTGAATAAAGAAGCTATTACTCTTGGCTATCTTTCTTTGTCAAGAAGTCCTTTAATTTCTAGAAATCATTCACAAAGAATGATGATGCAATTAACATACACTTCAACACCCTTAGGTAGTCTAAGTCTATTTAATACCATAACACAAACGAATTATTCATCTTGATTAGCTTTTCTTATGTGGATGGAATGGTTCATTGCTTGAAACACAAGAATCACACTTCATTTCAAGCTAATAAGGCTTCTCATTTCATCTCAAGGAGTCATTTACACAAAGGAATTGTGAAATTAAGAAATATGTCTACATTGATCACTGATGTCGATATGAGATGGTCATTATTATATTTTATGTAGTCTGAATCCATTGAGTTCCATCCAATAAAGAAGTTATTACTCTTGACTAACTTTCTTTATTATGAGAGAATCACTCAATGCTTAAAACATGTGATATTTCTTGGTTATTAGACAATAGGGGTTCTCCTCAGAGTAATACAAATCCGTTGACTTGAAATAATGAAACTATTGCTCTTAATTAGCTTTCTTTACTAAAAGAGAATCATTTATCCCTAGAAACTTGAGACATCCCTTTATTCCTTAGCAATAATGCTTCTCCTTTCATTCTAAGGATTCATGCATAATAAACATGCAATTAACATCCATTTCTAAATCAAACATACTTTTTTTGGAGGGGTGGGGGGGAAGACAAGTATGTTAATATACCTTATGTATTCTGAATACATTGAATTTTATTTAAAAAAAAGGAGCCATTCATCTTTATTATATTTTGTTATGTGGATAGAATGGTTCATTGCTAAAAACATGAGATCATCACTTCAATTATTACTAATAAGGCTTCTCCTTTGGTTTTAAGGAATCATTCTTACAAATGATTCATGAAATTAACTTAAATATCCACACTAATCATTAATTCTATTATGAGATGCACATACTATCTAGTGTAGTTCAAACTAATTAAAGTTCATATAAGAAACATGCTATTTCATGCATGTCAAGAAAAGGCTTCTTCCAAAATCATTACTATACATATGACACACTCAATGACAAAATATAGTAATCATGGTTACAAGGAAGAAAAGCCCAACCTATTCATCTCTGACCATTACACGATCATTCAAAACACACTCATCTGGATTGCCCATTGTTCAACCCATTTTGTTATATTGAAAGATGTCCAAAGGGGGAATTGAAGTAGTGGGTCCTCTTCTCTTGCATTTGAGGATGTGGAAGCACTAATTTAGAGCCAAGGAATCTCATAAGACTTTTAATTCTTCTAGTTGTTGGTAGATAAGTCTAATAAATGGTTTATAGTAATTATGAAGTTTATCTAGATAGTATTTAACAAATGTAATCTATCTAGATAGGGAGATTTCAAGGAGTTTTAATGTTATGTCTTCTAGAATTTTCTCTAATTCCTTAAATGGAGTTGAACTTTAAACATAGAAGGAATCATGGTTGAATTTTACAAAAACTAAAGTTTTTTTTTTTTAATCATGATTTTAGTATCTTCTTATATATTTAAGAGGTGGCAAACTTTGAATTCCTTATTCTTTTGCATGGTAGCTTAGCTTGTATCACTATTGATGGTGGAATCCCCTTTAAACTTCTCACTTAGTCATCTCTAATTCCTTTCCAACTTACCCTTATTTGCATCATTTGATATTAAAGCTCTTCATTATATATCCATGGAGAATCAAAATACCCCTTTGTGCCCAAGGCCTTGACCTTGCAAGAAACTCTAGTTTAAAAATACAAAATTGAGCTTGTTTGCTTGCCGAGAGAATTTGGCTAGGTAGGAGAGAAAGAAAATCTAAAATTAGAAGTTGGCAACAAATGAAAAGATTGAATAAAATAACAATTCATCCTAGAAAGCTATAGGCATTATTTGTGCTTAAAACTCGACACATTAAAGCAAAATGATTTAATTCTTGAAGATTATATATGAGAATTTAAGACTCTCCTCTTGAGATGTGAAATGAATAAGAGTCTAGAGAAAACCTTAGCTCATTTTTTGGCTGGATTATGTAGGGCCATTCCTAATATGGCTGAGATGGAACCATACTGGTTATGAAATCAAATGGCAACTATGATAGAAAAGCAACTCAAAGGCTCTAAAAAGATCTTGTTCAAGTTCATTGAGAAGGCTCCAATTCTTTACTATGGAGTAAATCTAAGGGAAAAGACTATAATTTTAAACCAACATGAAAGAAAAAAGACAAGTGATGTGAATAAGGGTAGGATGGAAAGGAAATAAAGATGTCTGCTGAAATGTTAAAGGGAATTCAACCACCAATTGTGATACAAGCTGAGCTACCACACTAAAGGATCACAAAATGAAGGTTCATGACCTCCATGTTGTCCTCCATTTTGGGAGTTTAAAATAGTAACACTTTAGTTTTAATAAAATCTACCATGTTGGGAGCTTAACTCAATTTTCCATAAGGTATAACATTAGAACTTATTAAAAACTCACTATCAGGATAGATTACGCTCATTAAACATAATACTACTATCTAGATAGACTCTACAGTTAGCAGAAACCATTTATTAGACATATTTTCCCAATGAGTAGAATAATTAAAAATCTCATAAGATTATTTGACTCTAATTTAGTGCTTGCACGTCCATAGATGCAAGAGATTAGGCCTTACTACTTCAATTGCCCATTTAGACATCTGTTAATGCAGCAAAGTGAGCTAGAGAATGGTTTATCTAGATAAGTGTGTTCTGAATGGTCTTGTGAGATGAGTTGATTGGGCACTTCTTCCATGCAACCATTATACAATATTTTTTTATTTAGTGCATAATGTGTCTAGTGACAATTTCAACAGGAGCCTTTTTTTGAAATGCATCAGACTCCCCTGGTTGTGAAGGATTTGTCCTCAAATCCAACAAGTGATTGTCCACCAAATAGGGAGAAAGGCCTTTGACATTCAAGGTACTAGAATCATTGTAATATCCCAACAAATCAATATTATTTGCATTATGACCAATCCTTTCTAGTACTTTAAAGGGACCCTCAACCCGTGGCATTAATTTGGACTTCCTCAGTGATGAAAATTGTTCTGTTTGCAAAGGAATCCAAACCGAGTCCCTTTGAGTAAAAGGAATAGATTTTCTATGCTTATTAGCTACTTTCTTGTACATTTCATTTTGTCTCTAAATTCAAGCTCTAGTTTATTTTATAAAGCTTGTTTAAGATCTTAGCTCTTTTTTAGGCCTCAATTAACCTTCTAAAAATTTAAAAGAGGATAAGATCAATGGGAATGATCAGATTAATACCATACACTACTACAAATGGAAAGTGATTGGTAGTATGAAGAGGACTTCTGTTATAAGCAAATTCCATATGAACAAGTTGTCACCAAGATCAGTTTGGCCATTAGTTTGTGGATCGCAAGTTGTACTAAACAATAGTTTAGTTACAATTTTTTTGCCACAAGGTCTTCCAAAGAACATGGCATCTCAATCAAAAATAAAACTTTTTAGCACTCGAAAAAGCCCTTTCATTGCTTTAAAGATCAAGTTAGCCATATAAGAAGCATTATTAGTTTTATGGCATAGTATAAATGTGTCATCTTTGAGAATCAATCAGCAACCATAATTGAATGCTTTTCTCTTTACGTTCTAGTCAGTTCTTGAGTGAAGTCCATACTTACATCAACCTAAAGAACATCTGAAGCCAGAAGTGGTGTGTACAGACCTTTGGATGATTCTTGGCTTTTATTTTGTTAAGGCACAATGCATCACTCAATAATGGTCTAAACATACTTATCTTTGGCCAATAAAAATGCTCTTGAAGCTTTGCCAATGTCTTATTCATACCAAAGTGGTCAAAATGACCACTATTATGGGCCTTTTGGATCAACAATTCACCCTAAGAACTCTAGGAAATGCACTCCCTATTCCCCTTAAAAAAGAATTTATCTTGCTTGAAATGTTGCTCAATCTCTTTCTTTTCACAAGCATGATAGATAGATCAAAAATCTAGATCGTCAATGTAAAGTTGTTTAGTAAATTCAAACCCCAATAACTTAGCTTCAAGCATTAAAACAAAAGCATACCTTTTTAAGAGCGCACTAGCTACCACATTGGATAGTCTAGTTTTGTGCTTAATGACATACAAGAATGATTCAAAAAAACTCCATCCATCTTACATGCCCTTTGTTGAGTTTGTGCCAACACTTTAAATATTTAAAGACCCATGGTTTGAATGAAGGACAAATTCTCTTGGAAAGAGATAATGCTACCAATGCTTCAGTACTCTAATAAGGGAAAATAATTCTTTATCATAGGTTTAATAGTTTCAGAACCAATTAGCTTCCCAGTAAAGTATGCAATCGGTTTTCCTTTTACATAAGAACAGCCCTGATCCCCTCTCTAGATGCATCACATTTAACTTCAAATGTGTTGGAAAGGTCATGGAGTGTAAGGATTGGAGCAGAGCATAATCTATACTTGATCTCTTCAATGCCTTTCTAAGCAACCTTCATCCATTGAAATTCTCTTTTTTTCATGCATTCTATCAAGGAAGACTTGAATGAATCTTCGATAGAAGGAGGCAAGGCAATGAAAACTTCTCTCATCATAAATTAAGGTGGGGGTTGGCCATTCTTGGATGACCTCAAGTTTCTCTTCATTCACCTTAATGCCTTCATATGAAATCACAAAGCCAAGAAAAGCCACTTGCCTTTGCATGAACTAACATTTCTTTAAGTTTCCATATAATTTTTCATATCTCAAAACATCAAAGATTCGCCATAAGTGGTCTAGATGATCTCCTTGGCTCTTACATTAAATCAAAATGTCATTAAAGTAGATAATAGCAAACTTTCCTGGGAACCTCTTTATTACATACATAGTTCATGAGGCATATGAAGCTACTTGGTGCATTTGAAAGTTCAAATGGCACTACAAGCCACTCATATAAGCCCCTTGTGGTTTTAAATTTTGTAAACTCATTCCCTTCTTTCATTTGAATTTGATAGTATCTGCCTTTTAAATCAACTTTGGAGAAGAAAATATCATCATGAAGTTCATCCACTATGATTTTGGTGATTGTTCTACTAACTGCACACTTTGCATGGAACCATCATTTCTTTGGAACAAGTAAGGCTAGAAATAAATAAGGACTCATGGGTTCTCAGACAAAACCTTTTGAAATAAGCTCATCCACTTGACATTAAAGCTCTTTGGCTTGCTCAGGATAGAGCAATTGTATGCAGGACAATTTGGCAGTGCAGCATTAAAGAGTAAAGCGTGAACTTTTTCTCACCTTGTAATGACCTTTCAACTTAAGTTGTATTAAAATAAAGGCTTTTTTCTTTTTTTTTTTTTGGTATTATTCGAATTTTGTAAACTTGCTTGGACTTGGTGGTGGCTAAGGGTTGCTAATGTAATGTGCTCACTATCTTTGGTGAAAGAATAAGTGTTTTTGTGCCCATCATGGTGAGTGTTTCTATCAAATTGCCATCGGTCTCCAAAAGAAAGTGGCATAATTCCATGAGAATAACATCACACAAAACCTCATCATTGTGATGTTTGCTAACAAAAAATGAGATAAGTGCTTGTTTAACTACCTTTACCTCATTTCCCTTGTTGAGCCATCAGAGCTTATATCAAATGTGGTGCTTTGAAGGAGACGAGTTCAATTTCTCAATAAGAATTGTGGAAGCAATATTGGCACAACTTCACATTTTGCCTTTGATTGTCCATCTTATTAGAAAGATGTTGTCTGTTTGCTCATCCATAGGCCTTAATCAAGAGTTGAGAAGCTTTCAATCAACCAACAGGTCTCCTTCTTTCACTTGCTTTATAATTTTTTTCCTCAATGTCATCATGGCTAATTTTTTCTCTTTCCCTTAAAGGGATTTCTTAACTTGATGAATATTTTGCAAAGTCATCAGACTTCAATTTGGACACTTTATAGCAATGTGTCATATACCTGGCATGTGAAGCATTTGATGGACTTAAATTGTTGTAGAGTTTTCCCTTTGTCTTCCTGTTTTCATGATGGTTCAAACTTAAAGTCTTCACCCTCAGAGGAACTCCCCTTGTTGAGAATTAAAGCCTTTCTTTGGAGGTCTTCTTAGAGCTTTTGAGTTACTTTTTTTTAACTTAGTAGTCAATTAATTTGATCACATCATCCAAGGTCTAGTATGGTTACAGCTCAACCATAATAAACAAATGCTCAAGATTCACATTCATTTCATATCTCAATAGGAGAGTCTCAAATTGTCACATATAATCTTCAACACTATTATCATTTTGCTTCAAGTTGTGGAATTTTAAATACAAGTCATGTCTATAATCTTCTAAGATGAATTGTTTTTTCAACAATCTTGTCATTTTTTTCCCAACTTCTAATTTTAAGTTTACTCTCTCTCCTTTTTTGGGCAACCAATTTCTCCCACCCCAAACTTGCATGCTTTTTCATTTTCAAACTAGCCACCTTGCACTTTGCATCATCAGTGAGCCATGTTTTGCCTAACATTAGGAATTCTTCTTCTTGGGCATTGTTGTCCTTCAAGGAAAGTATGAAGTTTATTCATATCAATTCTAAGCCTTTCAAGTTCATTCTTGATGCCTAGAACTTAAGCTTCTTGCAAAGTCAAGCCACCTAAAGGGGTATGCAAAATGATGTGTAAAGGTTAGGATGGAAAGGAAATGGGTATGTCCAGGTGATATGTTAAAAGGGCTTCCACCATTGATGGTGATATAAGCTAAATTACTATGCCACCAATAAGGAATTAAAGTTTCACCACCTTTTGAATCCATAAGAAGATACAATAACCAAGTTTAAAGTATTAACACATTAGTTTTCATAAAATCAACCATGCTACCCTCGATATTATGAATTCAGAGCATTTTAAAGGATTACAGAAAATTCCATCAGATATAACATTAATACTCATTAAAAACTCACTATCTAAATAGACTACACTAGAAAACACGAAATTACTATTTAGGTAGACTTCATAATTACCATAAACAATTTATTAGACTCATCCTCCCAACAACTAAAAGAAATTCTTTGACTTTAAATTAGTGCCTGCACATCCTCAAATGCAAAAGCATAGGCCCTATTACTTAAATTGCCGGTTGGGATATCTTTCAATGGAACAAATTAGGCTAAACAATGATTTATCTAGATGAGTGTGTTTTGAATGGTCTTGTATTGATCTAAGAAGAGTAGATTGATTCCTTCTTCCATGCAGTCTAGTAGCTATCATCAAGGATACAAAAATATTAAATGCCTTATTCTAGATCATGCAACGGTAGATAGTGTGAATAAGGGTTGATCCTACAGTGAGCGTTATCAACTTAATGCTAGATAACTAAACGTAAACATAAAATCACTAATAAGAATTGGGAGGGTAACATAGAATTATAATTTTATAACAATTAAAGTAAACTACTTGATTAAGGAAAACAACTTATAAAAATATTAATTAACAAAATTCCAGTTCTTGGTTCATTGACAACAATATTGGAGCAATTAACTCAGATAATAACAAGTTCTATTACCTAAATTCTCCCTTAGATATTCACTAAGTAGAACAAGCTTTCCACTTAGACCTTAACCACTATATTTGTAGGACAAGCTCTCCACTTAGACCTTAACCACTATATTTGTAGAACAAGCTCTCCACTTAGACCTTAACCACTATATTTGTAGAACAAGCTCTCCAGTGATATATATTAGTAGCCTTAATAACTAGGAAAATAGATTAATTCAAGCAACAATCACACAAACTTAGATTATTTAACCTGCATTGAGTTACTTATAACAATAAGATGAAAACTTGTCCATAATCTCTTATTATTAATTGCTTTTCAATGATTAGAGTTAAGATGAATATAGGTCATAATCCTAAATTTTAGCAATCAACTATTGTTTAACCAATTTAATAAGTCCAACTGAATGAATTAAAACAACAATCATTCCAAAATTTAATTAGAATAACTCAAACAATTCCAATCAAAATGAAAACAAGATAACAAAATAATATATTCCATCAGAATACCAAATGTTTTGAAATGTCTTAAAACTATTGAAAAGTTTTAGCTACATATGCTTAAAAAAGAAATTGAATTCTTACTAAAACTATGCCTACAGCCCTCTCATTATGTGTATGCCTCCTCTTCTCTCTTTCTTTCAATAGCTAAAAGGTTCTTATTATAGTTCAGAAAATGTACATAACATGCACAAGAAAAAACCTGGGGAACAAAAAAAAAATCCTAAATTCTCGATATTACAATAAACTCATTTCCTTAATTATGATAGAATTCTTATAATGAGTTCCAAGCTGATTCTCATATAGATATTGATGGAAGCCATATTGTACCAGCTCAAATCAACAAGGGAGTTGATGCTTTGCAAAACCTTGAGGACCAATGACAAGGGCAAGGTCAAAGAAAATAAAGGAAGCTCTCAACAACTTGTTTTGTGACATTTACCATCAGGAAGTTGCTAGGTACGAGTCAAGGATGACGGAGGCTTCACCAGGGCTTGCAAATGTGTCATCTGTGGAGGAATTTGAGAACCATGGCCTTGGGAAGGAAGTTGGAATTGGGAGCCCATGTTTGGGCATTTAAATGGATTATTTTCATGGGTTATATTGTTATGTAGTGGGTTGAACGAATTTTCTTGATAAGCACATCTTATTAGCTAGGGTTTTTGGGGGTACGAATTTCCTTAATAAGCCCATCATATTAGCTAGGGATATTGGGGGTACAAATTTCCTTAATAAGCCCATCTTATTAGCTAGGGATATTGGGGCTACAAATTTCCTTAATAAGCCCATCTTATTAGTTAGGGTTTTTAGGGGATAGCATATAAAAAGGGCAGAAAGAGTGGTTGGAGGTAGAACGAATTTTTGATGAATGTATGAGTTACTTTCTTTGGTTCTTTGAGAACTAATTTTGAACATTCATACTTAAGTGTGTTGGTTCAATAGACTTATCTTCTTCAATGTTGTTGTTGTTCGGAGTGGTGTCTAAATCTTATAGTTCTGGTTCTTTGTTGTTTATAATCATTGGGTCAAAACTTCAAATCCCTTAACATTTGTTAGAATGATCCTATACCAACATTGGTGTTGAGTTCCATTTACATATAATCGGAGTTCGTATCATTTGGTATCAGAGCCTTGGCTCTAACTCAGGTTAGTTATACCTTTGTTATCATCTATTTCATGTATTCTTCATTATTGGTTGAATAATCAAAAAAAAAAAAAACCAAAAAAAAGAAGGGAAGAAAAAAAAAGAAAAAAACAAAATCATGTATTTCTTGGGTTTTCTTTTTGATATTTGTTTCTTTTACAAAAATACCCATTAGTTAACCAAAAAAAAATCGTGTATTTCTTGGGTTACCTTTCTGCTATTCGTTCCTTCTATAGAAATACCCATTAGTTAACCAAAAAAAAACCGACTTCATTACTCAATTGGTCATTTACTCAATTATATTCGATAATTGATTGTTGTCCGACTGCACTGCTCATATCATTGAATTCCTTAATATTCTGTTTGCTTTATTACCCATCTTCTTGATCTTTTCACTTCTTTAAAGAGGTGGGTCTAGGATTGATATATTCAAGTTTTGTTTGTTCTGAATTTAGTTTGCTTGGAACTATTGAAAGAGCTCTTAGAGTCTTACAATTCATTGTGTGAAACACAAGAGTTGAGGACTACTATAGTTGAGTGGAGAGCAAACACGCAAGGGAGTGAGTTTTGTGAGGCATATTCTTTATTTACTAACAATCTTGCATATCCAATGTCTAATGCTAAAGAAGGCAGTTTCCCATATGGAGAGAAGGAAGCAGTTGTTCCAGAATTCAAATTGCTTATAAAATCCTTAAAGTAGAAGTTTGATAGGATTGACCAAATATTTTGGGAAGTTCGAGACAGGATGGATAAAATAGAAGGGGAATCGAGTGTCAATCCTAAGAGGCCAGCTGGGAGGGTCATGAAAGAGCAATTTGAACATGACTTTGGTGAAGATGGTGATGATTATTATGATGATGGTGATAATGTTAGTAGAAACTTTAAAGGTGGATTTAAAGGAGGACGTGGTAATAGGAATGGTAGAGGAGTAAGAGGCAATGGAAATGTTTATGGTAGGCACAATGGAGTTAGGGATAACAGAAATAAAATGGAGGAAGGAGTAGACAAAAATCTTAATAGTATTAAAATGAAAATACCTTCTTTCCAAGGGAAAGCTGACCCTGATGTCTATTTGGATTGGGAACGAAGGGTAGAATTAATATATGAGTACCATAACTTCTCTGAGAAGAAGAAAGTGAAGTTAGATGTGGCAGAGTTTACTAATTATGCTGTAGTATGGTGGGACCAACAAGTTACCATTAGGAGAAGAAATTTTGAGAGAACTGTAGAAACTTGGAATGAGTTAAAGACTGTGATGAGAAGGAAATTTGTTCCCAGCTTTTATTATAGGGATTTGTATAATAAGTTGCAGAGCCTTACGCAAGGTTCCAAGAGTGTGGAAGAGTACTATAAGGAGATGGAAATTGCTATGGTTAGGGCAAATGTAATGGAGAATAGGGAGGCAACTATGGCTAGGTTCCTCCAAGGGTTGAATAAAAGTATAGCTAATGTGGTAGAACTGCAACACTATGTAAAGCTTGAAGACATGGTACACATTGCCATGAAAGTTGAGAGGCAACTTAAAGGAAGTAGCACTTCTAGAAATAATCAGAAGTTAGGTTCATCTTTTTGGAAGTCAAACTAGGGGATGGTGGAAGAGAAGATGACTTCTAACCTTAAAACCAATTCACATAGACCCAAGACTAATGGGGACAGCCTGGAAAGGGGCAAATTTGAAGAAAAACTTAAGAGCACCCAAGAAAAAACTAGAGACATCAAATGCTTTAGATGTCTGGGTAGGGGCCATGTGGCTTCTCAGTGTCCTAACAAGAGAACCATGTATTTTAAGGAGAATGGTGACTATGTGTTTGGCAGTGATGCTAGTGATGAAGACCAAATGCTACCATTAGAGAATGGATGCTAGTGATGTTGATGAGGAGATAGAGTATCCAGAGCATGGTGGAAGGCTTTTAGTAGTAAGGAGAGCCCTTAGTGTGTAGGTTAAGGACGAGGATGATGTTGAGATTTAGTGGGAAAATATTTTCTATACTCCATGTTTGGTTCAAGATAGACTCTCTTACTTGATCATCGATGGAGGTAGTTGCACTAATGTAGCAAGTACAAAGTTGATGGAAAATTGAACTTGCCTACAACCAAACATTCTAGGCCATATAATTTGCAATGGTTGAATGACAGTGGAGTGGTGAAAGTGACTAAACAAGTTATGGTTCCATTTTCCATTGGTAGATATAAGGACGAGTTGTTTTGTGATGTTGTACCTATGCAGGCCGAGCATTTGTTATTGGGCCATCCTTGGCAATTTGATAGAAAAGTTTTGCATGATGGTTACAAGAACCACTATTCTTTCACCATGTGATGAGAACCATGGAGATGATGGATGGAAGGCTCCAATGGTTGCAAGAGGTCCATTGCACATCCCAGAAGGCCCAATAACACGAGTTAGAGCCAAAAAGATTAAAGAAGCACTAAATGGGCTGATTCAGGACATCCAGGCCAACTCAGCTTCAAATGGGGCGAATTCAAGTTTGACAAGGAATCCAGCCCTAATTAATATAATTAGAATACTTAAATAGGTTAGAATAAGTAATAGCATTTCTTCCTAAATAAGAGTTTATTATTTATGTAGGAATTTATCCTCAATTAGGAATTCCTCCAAAATAAGGATTTGTCCTAAGTAGGAATTTGTGCCTCTTTAGAATTGCTATCTTAGCCTATAAATAGGCTCCCCTTGTAAGCTCTGGAGGGGCAGATAACTTTGAGTGAAATAAAAGCAAGGGTTTTCCTTTCGGTTCTTTTAAGGACTAAAGAACTTATCAAGAGGTATTTCTTGTGGCGTTCTAATCGACTTATCACTCCCAATTCCTTCTTTTCTGGAGTGTGGCGTCCATATCCTTCTTAAATACGCTAAGGTTCGTGTTCCTTCCCAGAGTGGGTCTAGGGTTTGTGATATTAAACTCTGGTTTAACTTTCCTGGTTGTTCTTTGATTCCCTGTGTGTGTTGGGTCCCTAAGCCACATCTTTTTGGGGTTTTTCCCATCAGTACATTTAACGTTTCTGATCTTTCCCCTTTTGATGTAGGTGATGATTCAGGGACGAATCCTTTTGAGGAGAGGGGGAATGATGAGAACCATAGAGATGATGGGTGGAAGGCTCCAATGGTTGCAAGAGGTCCATTGCACATCCCAGAAGGCCCAATAACATGAGTTAGAGCCAAAAAGATTAAAGAAGCACTAAATGGGCTGATTCAGGACATCCAGGCCAACCCAGCTTCAATGGGGCGAATTCAAGTTTGACAAGGAATCCAGCCCTAATTAATATAATTAGAATACTTAAATAGGTTAGAATAAGTAATAGCATTTCTTCCTAAATAAGAGTTTATTATTTATGTAGGAATTTATCCTCAATTAGGAATTCCTCCAAAATAAGGATTTGTCTTAAGTAGGAATTTGTGCCTCTTTAGGATTGCTATCTTAGCCTATAAATAGGCTACCCTTGTAAGCTCTGGAGGGGCTGACAACTTTGAGTGAAATAAAAAGCAAGCGTTTTCCTTTCGGTTCTTTTAAGGACTAAAGAACTTATCAAGAGGTACTTCTTGTGGCGTTCTAATCGACTTATCACTCCCAATTCCTTCTTTTCTGGAGTGTGACGTCCATATCCTTCTTAAATACGCTAAGGTTCGTGTTCCTTCCCAGAGTGGGTCTAGGGTTTGTGATATTAAACTCTGGTTTAGCTTTCCTGGTTGTTCTTTGATTCCCTGTGTGTGTTGGGTCCCTAAGCCACATCTTTTTGGGGTTTTTCACATCACCATGGATGGAAAACCATTTACACTTGTTCCATTGACACCAAAACAGGTGTATGAAGACCATGTGAGACTTTATGAAAGTGAGCAAAAGAAGAGGAGCGGAAAGAAAGAGAGAGTTGAGAGAAAAGAAAGTGAAGGAGAGAAAAACAAGGTAAATGCATTTGAGAGTGCTAAGTACAAGAGTGGTCAGGTTCACAAGAGTGAAGATGAAAGAAAACAAGTGAGTGTGTTTGCAAAAGGAGCAGATGTTAGGGTTGCCTTCCAAGCTAGGCAACAAATGATCTTGATCCTTTACAAGGATTCTTATTTCTCTAACACTAACCTTAATTCATCTTTGCCTAGTGCTATTTCATCTTTATTGCAGGATTATAATGATGTATTCTCTAAGGAGATCCCAGATGGTTTACTGCCAAGGAGAGGGATTAAACATCACATTGATCTTATTCCTGGAGCTCCCATTCCCAATAAGCCAGTGTATAGAAGTAATCCTGAGGAGACAAAGGAGCTTCAGAGGTAAGTTGATGAGTTGATGAGGAAGGGACATGTAAGGGAGAGCATGAGTCCATGTGCAGTGCCAGTGTTGCTTGTGCCAAAGAAAGATGGATCTTGGAGGATGTGTGTCGATTATAGAGCTATCAACAAAATAACAGTTAAGTATCGACATCCTATACCAAAGCTTGATGATATGCTAGATGAATTACATGGCGTTTGTTACTTCTCTAAAATTAACCTTAAGAGTGGGTATCATCAAATTAGGATGAGGGAAGGAGATGAATGGAAAACTGCATTCAAGACCAAGTATGGTTTGTATGAATGGTTAGTTATGCCCTTCGGTTTGACTAATGCACCTAGTACTTTTATGAGATTAATGAATCATGTTTTGAGACCGTTCTTAGGAAAGTTTGTTGTGGCTTATTTTGATGACATATTAGTATATAGCAGGAATTTAGAAGAGCATGTTGAACATTTGCATTGTTTGCTTGATGTTTTAAGGAAAGAGAAATTGTATGCCAATTTGAAGAAATGCGAGTTTTGCAAGGATCACGTCATTTTCTTGGGTTATGTTGTGTCTGCTCATGGCATAGAGGTTGATAAAGAGAAGATTAAGGCAATTCAAGAATGGCCTACGCCTAAGAGTGTGAGTGATGTGAGGAGTTTCCATGGTTTGACTAGCTTTTATAGGAGATTCATGAAGGATTTTAGTACCATAGCTGTGCCATTGATTGAGGTGATTAGAAAGAGTGTGGGTTTCAAGTGGGGTAAGGAACAACAAGATGCCTTTGATTCGCTTAAGTCTAAGTTGTGTAATGCACCACTTCTTGCTTTGATTGATTTTTCTAAGATCTTTGAAATTGAATGTGATGCATCGGGCATTGGGATTGAGGGAGTTCTCATGCAAGAGAAACAACCTATTGCATTCTTTAGTGACAAGTTGAGTGGGGCAACATTGAATTATCCAACTTATGATAAAGAAATGTATGCAGTTGTTAGGACTTTAGAAACATGGCAGCATTACCTTTGGCCCAAGGAGTTTGTAAATCATACTGATCATGAGTATTTAAAATACTTGAAGGGGCAAGGTAAGTTGAATAGGAGACATGCAAAATGGGTTGAGTTTATTAAAACTTTTCCTTATATAATTCAATACAAATCAAGTAAGGAAAATGTTGTTGCTGACGTATTGTCACACAGGTACACATTGATTAGCACTTTGAGCATTTAGTTGCTGGGGTCTGAGCACATTATTGATTTGTATGCTAATGATGCTGACTTTAGCAATGTATATGCTGCATGTGAGAAAGTTGCCTTTGGTAAGTTCTATAGACATAACGCGTATTTGTTTAGAGTAAATAAGTTTTATATTTCTCAAGGGTCTATGAGAATATTACTTGTGAGAGAAGCTCATGAGGGTGGTTTAATGGGACACTTTGGTATTCAAAAGACTTTTGATGTTTTAAATGAACATTTCTTTTGGCCACATATGAAAAGGGATGTTGAAAGAGTCTGTGCCAAGTGTATTACCTATAACCAAGCTAAGTCTAGGGTTTTGCCCCATGGTAAGTATATGGCCTTACAAATTCCTTATGAACCTTGGACCAACCTTTCTATGGATTTTATTATTGGGTTACCTAGGTCTAAGAAGGGCCAAGATTGTATTCTTGTTGTAGTTGACAAGTTTTCAAAGATGGCGCATTTCATTGCTTCCACCAAAATGGATGATGCCACACACATTGCAAACTTATTTTTTAGAGAGATTATTCACCTACATGGAGTGCCAAAGAGTATTGTATTCGATCGTGATGCAAAATTTTTGAGCCACTTTTGGAAGACATTGTGGGGTAAGCTTGGAACAAGGTTGTTGTTTTCTACAACTTGCCATCCACAAGCTGCTTGGCCTCCTCCATGGAAATGAAGTTGTGGGAAGCTCCAGTGTCTAGATAGCTCCAGATTGCTTCCCGTTGATGGTGATTTGGACATATAGTAGTCCCTTATGGTCGATATGTGGTTATGCGCTTTTCCCCTTCATGGTTGCTAGGATTCGAAGTGATCCCATCTTGATTTGACCTTGCTCATCTTGTGAAGAGTCATCTTCAAATTGGCTCATGATGGCGTTGAGGGTCTTGCGCTTGGGGCAATCCTTCATCCAATGGGAACCATTGCAAATAAAACGTGGAGTTTTTGGTTTAGGAGAATCGGTCTTACTTCAATCATGCCTTTCACCATATGACGAGGCTTTGGCCTTCCCCTTATCCTTGGACCCTTACTCCTTACGACTGGATTTTTCTCCCCTACTCTTACCCTGGTTGGATCGTTTTTCTTTGGATTGGGTGTTGTATTCCATGAGAGACTCGGCAGCGGCAATGGCTTCATCCAAGCTTTGCACATTACACCTCTCAAGTTCAACTCTAGCCCAATCTTTTAGTCCATCAATGAAGTAAAAGAGAGAATCCTTGTCGGACATGTCCTCAATCTCAAGGATGAGGGTGGTGAATTCCTTAATGTAGTCGTGGATGGTCCCTCCTTGCTTCAATCATCAGAGATGACCTCGAGCTTCCTTCTCGGCATTGCTTGGGTAGAAGTGCTTCTTTAACTCTTGCTTGAAGTCTTCCTAAGTGTTAATTGAGCAAATACCTTTGCCAACCTTGCCATGCTTGCAATGCCACCATAGTTGAGCGGCATCTTGTAGGAATGTGGGGGCAGTGCAAATCCTAGCTGCATCATCTCGAATGAACTTGGCTTCAAAGTATTGTTCTAAGTCAAAGAGGAAGTTCTCAACTTCCTTATCATTGCGAGTGCCATTATAGGTACAGGTTTGGGCACTTGGATTGTGCCAAAGTTGATGGTTCCCAATGGAGCATGACCCATTAACAATGGTTTGCTTATGCTCATCCCAATTGGCACAAACATCATCTACCTCACGTCTAAGGTCTCGTAACTCAACTTCAGTAAAAGAACGATTACTACATACCTCTTGTTGGATGTCGTCGAGATCACGCTTGAAGGATTGACGGATCTCCCGAAGGGTGGATTTTACCACGTGGGTGACTTCTCCGAATTCCGTCTCCACATTGTCAATTCGGGCAGATTGCTCCTCAACGGCTGGTTCTATCCTTGAGAAGTTGTTCTCCAACTCTGCAACACGAAACTCCAAGGCCTCCATTAAAGTGGTCTTGGATTTACCGCGCCTTGTGATGTGGGTGCGTTGTTCCTCTCATCCACGTCTTTGCTCCTCCACACAAACTTGGTTGTTGGAAGCCATCTTTGGTGCTTAACGGTAGCAACCAGGCTCTAATACCAACTGTCACAGGGTGAGTTTACGGACACTCTAAACCCTTGCAGCACTAGACAATCTCAGGGGAATGTTGCTAGTAAGCCTAAAGAGAGAGAGCAAAGGTTAGAGAGGCTTTAGAAGTATATTTCACTTGAAAATTGAGTGTGTATAAATAAGGGGTAGGAGGTCCCCTTTTATACAAGTTTTGGACAAGTTACAACCTTTAGATGCCTCCTTGATCTAATGGTGGATATTACATCCCTTTAACTTCCTATTTATTACATGGGTAGTTCCAATGTGTTTTCCTTCCCTAGGAGATGTCTAGATTCAACGTATTATCCTTCTCTAGGAGATGTCTAGATTCAACGTATTGGACCCTTCGATGGATAAGGTTTGAACTTGCTAGCTCGTGACACATAGCCTACTTAATGTATGACAATTGCTAGAAAAACATTATTATATGTTGTTTAAAGATAGTTG
Organism: Rhizophora apiculata; assembly: GCA_037832385.1. Lineage (NCBI taxonomy): Eukaryota > Viridiplantae > Streptophyta > Magnoliopsida > Malpighiales > Rhizophoraceae > Rhizophora > Rhizophora apiculata. Next base: position 5,756,355 of record CM075429.1, on the reverse strand, counting down.
CTGTGTTATTATTGATGCAAGGGGTCATTAGTTGGTCAAGGTTCTTACAAAGGGTATAGCATTTCATTTAGATGCATAAAATGTTCACAATGTTGTATTAGTAGCATTAGTTGATGAATTAGTGCTTTGGCACAAAAAAAAAAAATTTGGGCACTATCACTTTTCTGGCATCTAAAAGATATAGAGAAAGAAGTTGGTGCTTGACATGCCAGAGATTGTAGACTGCAAAACTATTTGTGAGACATGCCAACTTAGGAAATAATCCAGACTACCATTCTCAATAGGTGCATCTTTTAGAGCAAAGAACAAGTTTCATAGTGACCATTATGCTCATATGAGATCTAAGTTCCTCAATGGGAGCATATACTATATTATTTTTGTCGATGATTTCCCTAGGTTTACTTGGATTTTATTCCTTAAATAGAAGATTGAAGTATTAGCTATTTTTCAAATGTATAAGGTTTGGGTTGAGAAGCAATCAGGCCTTCCAATCAAAGACATCAGCATTGATAATGGCTTAGAATATACAACTGAGCCATTCAAACAAATTTGCAGCACAGCAAGCATCCAACAATATCTTACTGTGTCTTACTCATCCTACAAAAATGGGGTGAGTGAGAGGAAAAATAGATCCTTCATGGAGATGACCAATTGCCTTCTAATAGAGAAAAGCCTACCCTAGCAATTTTTGGTATAAGGTAACCACTACCTCAATATACTTCTTGAATAGGTTGCCTACAAATGCTCTCACTTACTCCACACTATATGAGTCTTGGTTTGGCATCCAGCCATTCTTAGCACATCTTAGAGTGTTTGGACGTCTATGTTACACATATATATGCCTCAAAGAAAAAGAGTTAAGTTGCATCACAAGGCCTTTATATCAATATTTGTTGGTTATACAAACACACTTAATACCTACAAGGTATATGATCCTATCATAACAAGAATTTCTGTTAGTAGAAATCTAATGTTTGATGAAACTAAGAGATGAGACTAGAAAAGTTCTTCTATCAATAATGATCTTGATCAAACATCAATCGCATAGCCTCCCTTGGTGGAAGAATAAGATGTTGATGATTAGGGGCACTAGATCACTTACTGAGGTGTATGAAAGATGTAATGAGGCATATTATTGACTATGAAGGAGTTACAAATATATTAGGATGGAGAGCTATTGAAAAATAATACTTATTGAGGACGTTCATGCAACTGAAAAAAAAAAAAAATAAAAACAATACTTGGATTCTTGGGTTGAGGCGAAAGAACAAAAAGGTTATAAGAGTGAAATGGATTTATAGAACCATATTGAATGTAGATGGCATCTTACATAAGCTCGAGGCTAAGCTAGTTGCAAAGGGGTTCTCATAGTTACATTGGTGCCTTTGCTCCTATGGTTGGATTAGATATTATAAAACTCCTCTTGGCAGTAGCAACTCATGAACAATGGTAGCTACAGCAAATGGATGTTAAGACTGCCTTCTTAAATGGTATTTTGTAAGAGAAATTCTTCAGTGAATAGCCACCTAGCTTCATTAAGTTTAGAGAGGAAGACAAAGTCTATCTTCACAAGAAAGCCCTATCTATGCATAAATAAGCACCAAGATCATGGTATAGGATGCATACTTACCTCCTTAAGCTTGGCTTCACTAGGAGTATGACAAAAGCAACTCTTTAAGTCAAAGTTCAAGCATCACATATACTTTACATTTTCTTATAATGTTGATGATCTTATGATCATTGGAGATGCTTGCAAGCTCATCCATCAGTTTGAAACTAAGATGAAGAAAAAATTTGAGATGATAGACTTTGGAAGCATGAACTACTTCCTAGATCTCGAAAACTATCAGTTTAAATAGGATATTTTTATTAGTTACGCAAAGTGTGTAAAGCATGTTTTGTGAAAATTTCAGATTCAAGCTTGCAAGGAAGTTACAACCCCATTGGCTCTTGGTGTCAAGTTGCAACAAGACAATGGGTCACCAAAGATTGATGCAAACAAATTCAAAAGCATCATTGGCTACTTACTATACCTCTCAATCTCTAGAATAGACATTACATTCTATGTGAGTATTTTAAATGAATAATATCTTAAAGAAGTAAAAAGGGTGTTGAGGTATATTAAAGGCACAATAAGTTTTGGAATCATGTTTAAGTAAATCAACAGAAATCAAATTGAAAGGCAACACAGGCATTGATTGGGCAGGCTCAATGGAGGATATAAGGAGCATATCTGGACTTGTTTTCACTCTTGGATTAAGTGTGTTCTATTGGAGCTTTAGGAAGCAATCAATTATGACTTAATCCATAGTTGAGGCAGAGTATATAGCTGTTGCATTCAGCTTGGTCTAGGCACTTTGGATCAAAAAAATCCTGTTAATTCTGAGGTTACTGCATATATTGTGACAACCGATGCCACCATTGCCATCTCAAAAATAAAACTTGGACAGGGAGTTGGTAGACTTACTTGGAAAGAGACCATAGAAAATCAAATTTAAAGAGTTAAGAAAAGGCATAGGCATGCAAAGCTATAGCACCAAGGAGGAGTGATGTTCCTATAGATCATAGCAACCACGGTGTTGTAGCTATACTAGCTAGCATGTGTTCTAGACCCTTGAGAGCCATCTTTCCTTTTAAAAGCTAGCTTTTAGTTATTATAGTTAAGGGGGACATGAGGAAGAAGCTTCATAGTAGTCTAAGTGACTTGTTTAAGTTGTAATTTTGTGTTTAAATTTGAAATCTTTTGAATTATGTATAAGCTTAAGTAATCAAGTGTCATATAAGCTTATGTATGCATAGATAATATTTGAATTTGAATTATGAAATTCAAATTTATGTACTGAGACCCTTATATAGGGTTAATCTAATGAGAATGAAGTTAATTAGCTCCCAAATCCTTGTCTTAATCTCTCTCTCTCTTCCTTAATCCTCGAGTATTGCTTCTATTCCAAGTTATAGAACAAGCTAATATTCTCAATAACCTACATGCTTAAGGTTGCCACTATAAATGATAAGGAAATCTTTTGACACCTAATCAAATGTCATAACTATAACTCTTGCATGTGCCAACCAAAGTTCTCATTTTTAACATATAGAATAAAAAAATTGTACCATGAAGCATCCTCAATAATCTAGGGTAACTCAACAATCACATATAAGAGAGTACAAGTAAGCTCATCAATATATGGAGCATGAACCAATATCCCCATCTTCCGAAAAAACACTAGTAACTTGTAACTGCCATCCTTCAAATTCTACACCTTCTCATGATTATTCAAGTTCCAAACTAAAGCTAATATGTCCTTGCCACTTGATGGAATTTGAAGATGCTATATTGTTTTAAAGATAATTACACAAACACACGACATGGGAGAAGAAAAAAGACAATGAAGAGCTAAAAACTGCAAGCACAAATTAAACTAGCCACCTTAGGATAGTCACATCGATTTGAATTTCAGGTCACTCAAATATCTAGATTGGTTCTTAATTATGAAAGAGTTTTAAGGCCATTGTTCAAAGGCCAACATCCTAAAACTAATATTATAAATTTGCTTAGCATGGACACAATGATAAATGACAAACACTATTTCTTCCAATGCATGTCATGCTACTCACAAAGACCCTCATTTGAAAGTCATTGAATAAACATTCTTTTCATTTGTAGGATGACCCCTTTTCCAATATGCCATGAAGATATTTTCATGTATTGTAGGTTGGCAAGCGCCATATCCACATTCAATCCTTTGAACTAAGCCTTTCTTCATCCAATGGAGGCATTACTTACAAAGAATCTCCTTGAGTTTGACACTTATAATAGCTAGTCACTTATTTATCCCAAAGTGAGAAGACACATAAATGCCTTATAATTGCATGCACACATTTTGGGGAATCTTACTAGCAAAGGTGCTCCAATTCCATTTATCACTGTTATGTAAGTATTTGTTAACTACTTGTTGTAGTCACCATTCTCTCCATCTCTAACAAAGGAACATCCATTACCAAAATAAAAGCTCACATTTTTACCATCACCCACACCATATTAAAGGCCATTTTGGATTAAATATCTGCCCCTTAAAATTGCAAAACAAAAAGAGGATGAGTTTAAACCTTGGCACTTCAAGAAACTTATAATCACAAAAATATTTTGACTTAAACTACTGTCACCCAAAACTATTCTACTTCATAGAGGATCTCTTAGCCTAGCTTTGCCACAAAAGATAAATTCATAGCATGGTTATTCTCAAATTCAGGCCTCTAGCCCATCTTGGGTCATAAACATCTCCCCATGCAAGCAAGTTGACCTTATGATGATCATCCAATTCCCCCCATAGGCATTGTCAGTTGTCTTTGTCAATCTCATCACAGATTGAGCTCGAAAAGAAAGACATTAGCTGATACGAGATGGTTTGTGTCATTGATTGGACAAGTGTAGCTATTTCTACTAATGAAAAAAGTGAGTTTTCCTTCCACCCACTCAGCTTTGATTAGAATTTATACATGATATCTTGAAATGACTTGGGGCTTCTTATATCAAGTATCAAACCCTAATTACTTGCCCTAGTCTTGTGCACCATAGAAAGATTAAGAGAGTGACTAATAAAAATTGCCAAGGTCTAGTTAAAGTAAGGAGTGACAAGTAGTTTAAACTTTTTTTTTATTCACTTTCTGGCCAGACATGGTACAAATGGACTGTATCATCAATTAACATTGCTGGTGAGGATATAATAGTTACTGCAAATGGTAACAAATCATTTGCTAAAATGAGATGAGAAATGGATGGCTTATGCTACAAAATTTTCAATGCCTTTCACCTCTTTACCTCTAGAACTTTCACAATGAGGTGGGAAAGTCTTTCAACACAAGGAATAAATAAATATGGGGGAACATGGGATCTAATAAGAGATTAAACCCTGACTCCACCACGAAAGCTAGCTTAAGAGTGGAGGTTTGACCCAACCCTTATGAACAGCCCAAAGACCCCCTTAAGAACTGATGTGGGAGACATCACTTAGGAAAGTTTGTTGTGGCTTATTTTGATGACATATTAATATACAATAAGAATTTAGAAGAGCATGTTCAACATTTGCATTGTGTGCTTGATGTTTTGAGGAAAGAGAAATTGTATGCCAAGTTGAAGAAATTCCTTGTGAATCTTGGACCAACATTTCTATGGATTTTATTCTTGGGTTACCTAGGTCCAAGAAGGGCCAAGATTGTATTCTTGTTGTAGTTGACAGGTTTTCAAAGATGGTGCATTTCATTGCTTGCACCAAAACGGATGATGCCACACACATTGCAGACTTATTTTTTAGAGAGATTGTTTACCTACATGGAGTGCCTAAGAGTATTGTATTCGATTGTGATGCAAAATTTTTGAGACATTTTTGGAAGACATGGGAAGAATGTTTGCCTTTTGTGGAGTTTGCCTATCATCGTGTTGTTCATAGTGCTACAAGTTATTCTCCTTTCGAACTTGTTTATGGTTTTAATCCATTATCTCCTTTAGATTTAGTACCATTGTCTATAAAGGACAAGGTTAATTTAGATGGGAAAAAGAAGGCTGAAGTGGTTAGGCAACTTCATGAGAAAGCTAGGCTTAACATTGAGAGAAAAACCAAACAATATGAAACACAAGCCAACAAATGTCATAGGCATATCACTTTTAAACTTGGTGATTAGGTTTGGATACATTTGCAGAAGGATAGATTTCTTATGCAAAGGAAATCAAAGTTGCAACCAAGGGGAGATGGTCTTTTTCAAGTGGTGGCAAGAGTCAACGATAATGCATATAAACTTGACTTGCCAGGTGAGTATAATGTGAATGCAACATTTAATGTTTCTGACCTTTCTCCTTTTCTCTTTGATGATGTTGGTGCTGATTTGAGGACAAATCATTTTGAGGAGAGTGGGAATGATGGAAGCCATATTGTACCAGCTCAAATCAACAAGGGAGTTGATGCTTTGCAAAAAACCTTGGAGAACCAATGACAAGGGCAAGGTCAAAGAAAATAAAGGAAGCTCTCAACAACTTGTAGTGCGACATTTACCATCAGGAAATTGCTAGGTACGAGCTAAGGATGATGGAGGCTTCACCAAGGCTTGCAAATGTGTCATCTATGGAGGAATTTGAGAACCATGGCCTTAAGAAGGGAGTTGGATTTGGGAGCCCATGTTTGGGCATTTACATGGATTTTTTTCATGGGTTATATTGTTATGTAGTGGGAGCCCATGGAAGCATCAGTCAGAACCCAGCAAAAACAGAGAATATAATGAAAATGGTGGGAAAAAGCAATTGGGAATTATAGAGATATCTTAAATTATGGTCTGACATTAGGGCAAAGCATGTTTAGATTAACACGTAGACAATTTTATTAAGCAAGCATCCTAATTAACATTACAATGTCACCTGAAAAATAGAATAGATATTCTTCTGACCATTTAAAAAGGCATGGTTGAATATTGATACTCTTTGCTGGTTTTTACTTTATTATCACTGCAGATAAGGTCAAAAATCATTTGATATAGACAATAAGCAAACCCCATGCTTATAATAACTGCAGGTCCTTTTGTAGTTTGCATAGCTTTGACCTATTTAAGATTTTTTAGTGACCAATTATTGTCATTCAATGGAACAATTAATAGGATTTCTAATTTTTTTGTGCCTTTAACATCATTAATCCTTGGATGATTAATAGTGATAGTCAATATGTCAAATGTAACATGTACCATATTCAATTTAGATGTGTTCCTTGTAAGTTGCATGCAATATCAAGCTCATCAATTATGTTCCAAAGTAAATTTCAAGATTTCTTGCCAGAGATGAGACCTGTGTAATTGGTGAAAAGCTAAAGTTGCCTCAAAAGGCTTATGCAATCAGGAATCCAAGTCAAGCAAAGGCATATATGAGCAATTCTAGGACCATACACAAGGTTTAAGTGAACATTGTACCTTAAAAATAGTTTTTTGCGGAGCTATGAAAAGCAAAGATGTGGTTAATAATATTATTTCAAATTTCTATCTTCATTTTTAATGATTCTCATTGGACTTCAATACAACGCTTGAAGTTTGAACTTTGACTTAACCTAGATTGCTACTCCATACCTCTATCCAAGAATTAGTGTTTATTTTGTTTGTATAATGCATCAAGCTAAACAATTCTTTGAGACACAATTTGATGACTAATTGATGGAAGCCATATTGTACCAGCTCAAATCAACAAGGGAATTGATGCTTTGCAAAACCTTGGAGGACTGATGACAAGGGCAAGGTCAAAGAAAATAAAGGAAGCTCTCAACAACTTGTTGTGTGACATTTACCATCAGGAAATTGCTAGGTACGAGTTGAGGATGATGGAGGCTTCACCAAGGCTTGCAAATGTGTCATCTGTGGAGGAATTTGAGAACCATGGCCTTGGGAAGGATGTTGGATTTGGGACCCATGTTTAGGCATTTAAATGGATTATTTTCATGGGTTATATTGCTATGTAGTGGGTTGAATGAATTTCCTTAATAAGCCCATCTTATTAGCTAGGGTTTTTTGGGGGTACGAATTTCCTTAATAAGCCCATCTTATTAGCTAGGGTTTTTAGGGGTATGAATTTCCTTAATAAGCCCATCTTATTAGCTAGGATTTTGGGGGGATAGCATATAAAAAGGGCAGAAAGGGTGGCTGGAGGCACAACGGATCTTTATGAATGTATGAGCTATTTTCTCTGGTTCCTTGAGAACTAATTCTGAACTTTCATACTTGAGTGTATTGGTTCAATAGACTTATCTTCTTCAACATTGTTGTTGTTAGGAGTGGCGTCTGAATCTTATAATTCCGGTTCTTGGTTGTTTATAATCATTGGGTCATAACTCCAAATCCCTTAACCTTTGTTAGAATGATCCTATACCAACATTGGTGTTAGGTTTCGTTTACATATAATCGGAGTTCATATCATTTGATATCAGAGCCTTGGCTCTAACTTAGGTTAGTTATACCTTTGTTCTCATCTATTTCATGTATTCTTCATTATTGGTTGAATAATCACAAAAAAAAAAAAAAAAAAACCAGTTTCATTGCTCAATTGGTCATTTACTCAATTATATTCGATAATTGATTGTTGCTTGATTGCACTACTCATATCATTGAATTCCTTGTCATTCTGTTTGTTTTATTTCCCATCTTCTTGATCGTGTCACTTCTCTGAAGAGGTAGGTCTAGGATTGATATATTCAAGTTTTATTTGTTCTAAATTTAGTTTGCTTGGAACTATTGAAAGAGCTCTTAAAGTCTTGCAATTCATTGTGTGAAACACGAGAATTGAAGACTACTATAGTTGAGTGGAGAGCAAACACATAAAAGAGTGAGTTTTGTGAGGTGTATTCTCTATGTACTAACAATCTTGCATATCAGATGTCTAATGCTAAAGAAGGCAGTTCTCACATGGAGAGGAGGAAGTAGTTGTTCCAGATTTCAAATTGCTTATGAAATCCTTAAAGTAGAAGTTTGATAGGATTGACCAAATGTTTTAAGAAGTTCGAGACAGGATGGATAAAATAGAAGGGAAATCGAGTGTCAATCCTAAGAGGCCAGCTGGGAGGGTCATGAAGGAGCAATTTGAACATGAATTTGGTGAAGATGGTGATGCTTAGGAATGGTAGAGGAGTAAGAGGCAATGGAAATGTATATGATAGGTACAAAGGAGGTTGGGATAACAGAAATAGAGTGGAGGAAGGACTAGACAAAAATCTTAATAGTATTAAAATGAGAATACCTTCTTTCCAAGGGAAAGCTGACCCTAATGTCTATTTGGGTTGGGAACAAAGGGTAGAATTAATATATGAGTGCCACAACTTCTTTGAGGAGAAGAAAGTGAAGTTAAATATGGCAAAGTTCACTAATTATGTTGTAATATGGTGGGACCAGCAAGTTACCACTAGGAGAAGAAATTTGGAGAGAACCGTAGAAACTTGGAATGAGTTGAAGATTGTGATGAGAAGGAGATTTGTTCCTAGCTCTTATTATAGGGATTTTTATAACAAGTTGCAGAGCCTTATGCAAGGTTCCAAAAGTGTGGAAGAGTACCATAAGGAGATGGAAATTGCTATGGTTAGGGCAAATGTAATGGAGTATAGGGAAGCAACCATGGCTAGGTTCCTCCAAGGGTTGAATAGATGCACAGCTGATGTGGTAGAACTGCAACACTATGTAGAGCTTGAAGACATCGTACACATTGCCATGAAAGTTGAGAGACAACTTAAGGAAAGGAGCACTTCTAGAAATAATCAGAACATAGGTTCATCTTTTTGGAAGTCAAATTGGGGGAAGAAGGAAGAGAGGATGACTTCTGAGCTTAAAACCAATTCACATAGACCTAACACTAGTGGGGGCAGCCTGGAAAGGGGCAAATTTGAAGAAAAACTTGAGGGCACCCAAGGAAAAACTAGAAACATCAAATGCTTTAGATGTCTAGGTAGGGGTCATGTGGCTTCACAAAGTCCTAACAAGAGAACCATGTACCTTAAGGAGAATGGTGACTATGTGTCTAGCAGTGATGCTAGTGATGAAGACCAAATGCCGCCACTAGAGGATGCTAGTGATGTTAATGAAGGGATAGAGTATCCAGAGCATGGTGGAAAGCTTTTAGTAGCAAGGAGAGCCCTTAGTGTGTAAGTTAAGGAGGAGGATGATGTTGAGATACAGCAGGAAAATATTTTCCATAATCGATGTTTGGTTCAAGATAGACTTTGTTGCTTGATTATTGATGGAGGTAGTTGCACCAATGTAGCAAGCAAGTACAAAGTTGGTAGAAAAATTGAACTTGCCTACAACTAAACATCCTAGGCCATATAATTTGCAATGGTTGAATGATAGTGGAGTAATGAAAGTGACTAAACAAGTTGCGGTTCCATTTTCCATTGGTAGATATAAGGATGAGTTGTTTTGTGATGTTGTACCTATGCAGGCCGGGCATTTGTTATTGGGCTGTCCTTGGCAATTTGATAGAAAAGTTTTGCATGATGGTTACAAGAACCACTATTCTTTCACCATGGATGGAAAACCATTTACACTTGTTCCATTGACTCCAAAACAGGTATATGAAGACCAAGTGAGACTTTATGAAAGTGAGTAAAAGGGGAGGAGCGAAAAGAAAGAGAGAGTTGAGAGAAAAGAAAGTGAAGGAGAGAAAAACAAGGTAAACACATTTAAGAGTGCTAAGTACAAGAGTGGTCAGGTTCATGAGAGTGAAGATGAAAGAAAACAAGAGAGTGTGTTTGCAGAAGGAGCAGATGTTAGGGTTGCCTTCCAAGCTAGGCAACAAATGATCTTGATCCTTTACAAGGATTCTTATTTCTCTAACACTAACCTTGATTCATCTTTACCTAGTGCTATTTCATCTTTGTTGCAAGATTATAATAATGTATTCCCTAAGGAGATCCCAGATGGTTTACCACCAAGGAGAGGAATTGAACATCACATTGATCTTATTCCTGGAGCTCCCATTCCCAATAAGCTAGTGTATAGAAGTAATCCTGGGGAGACAAAGGAGCTTCAGAGGCAAGTTGATGAGTTGATGAGGAAGGGACATGTAAGGGAGAGCATAAGTCCATGTGTAGTGCCAGTGTTGCTTCTGCCAAATAAAGATGGATCTTGGAGGATGTGTGTCGATTGTAGAGCTATTAACAAAAGAACAGTTAAGTATTGACATCCTATACCCAAGCTTGATGATATGCTAGATGAATTACATGGTGTTTGTTACTTCTCTAAAATTGACCTTAAGAGTGGGTATCATCAAATTAGGATAAGGGAAGGAGATGAATGGAAAACTGCATTCAAGACCAAGCATGGTTTGTATGAATGGTCAGTTATGCCCTTCGGTTTAACTAATGCACCTAGTACTTTTATGAGATTAATGAATCATGTCTTGAAACCTTTCTTAGGAAAGCTTGTTGTGGCTTATTTTGATGACATATTAGTATACAGTAGGAATTTAGAAGAGCATGTTGAACATTTGCATTGTGTGCTTGATGTTTTGAGGAAAGAGAAATTATATGCCAATTTGAAGAAATGCGAGTTTTGCAAAGATCATTTCATTTTCTTGGGTTATGTTGTGTCTGCTCATGGCATAGAGGTTGATAAAGAGAAGATTAAGGCAATTCAAGAATGGCTTACACCTAAGAGTGTGAGTGATGTGAGGAGTTTCCATGGTTTGGCTAGCTTTTATAGGAGTTTCCATAACTGCACCATTGATTGAGGTGATTAAAAAGAGTATGTGTTTCAAGTGGGGTAAAGAACAACAAGATGCCTTTGATTCGCTTATGTCTAAGTTGTGTAATGCACCACTTCTTGCTTTGCCTGATTTTTCTAAGATCTTTGAAATTAAATGTGATGCATCGAGCATTGGGATTGGGGGAGTTCTCAAGCAAGAGAATGACCTATTGCATTCTTTAGTGAGAAGTTGAGTGGGGCAACATTGAATTATCCAACTTATGATAAAGAAATGAATGCACTTGTTAGGGATTTAGAAACATGGTAGCATTACCTTTGGCCCAAGGGGTTTGTAATTCATACTAATCATAAGTCTTTAAAATACTTAAAGAGGCAAGGTAAGTTGAATAGGAGACATGCAAAATGGGTTGACTTTATTGAAACTTTTCCTTATGTAATTCAATACAAATCAGGTAAGGAAAATGTTGTTGCTGACGCATTGTCACATAGGTACACATTGATTAGCACTTTGAGCGTTAAGTTGCTAGGGTTTGAGCACATTATTGATGTGTATGCTAATGATGCTGACTTTAGTAACGTATATGCCGCATGTGAGAAAGCTGCCTTTGGTAAGTTCTATAGACATGAGGGGTATTTGTTTAGAGTAAATAAGGTTTGTATTCCTCAAAGGCCTATGAGAGCATTACTTGTGAGAGAAGCTCATGGGGGTGGTTTAACGCGACACTTTGGCATTCAAAAGACTTTTGATGTTTTACATGAACATTTCTTTTGGCCACATATGAAAAGGGATGTTGAAAGAGTCTGTGTCAAGTGTATTAGCTGTAGACAAGCTAAGTCTAGGGTTTTGCCCCATGGTAAGTATATGCCCTTAGAAATTCCTTGTGAACCTTGGACCAACATTTCTATGGATTTTATTCTTGGGTTACCTAGGTCCAAGAAGGGCCGAGATTGTATTTTTGTTATAGTTGATAGGTTTTCAAAGATGGCACATTTCATTGTGTGCACCAAAACGGATGATGCCACACACGTTGTAGACTTATTTTTTTAGAGAGATTGTTCACCTACATGGAGTGCTAAAGAGTATTATATTAGATCGTGATGCAAAATTTTTGAGCCATTTTTGGAAGACATTGTGGGGTAAGGTTGGAACAAAGTTGTTTTCTACAACTTGCCACCCACAAACCGATGGACAAACTGAGATAGTAAATTGAACTTTTGGTACATTGTTGCGTGCTATTATTGGTAAGAACTCTAGAACCTGGGAAGAATGTTTGCCTTTGGTGGAATTTGCCTATAATCATGTTGTTCATAGTGCTACAGGTTATTCTCCTTTCGAGCTTGTTTATGGTTTTAATCCATTATCTCCTTTGGATTTAGCACCATTGCCTATGCAGGACAAGGTTAATTTAGGTGGGGAAAAGAAGGCTGAAGTGGTTAGGCAACTTCATGAGAAAGCTAGGCTTAACATTGAGAGAAAAACCAAACAATATGAAACACAAGCCAACAAAGGTCGTAGGCATATCACTTTTGAACCTAGTGATTGGGTTTGGGTACATTTGCGGAAGGATAGATTTCCTATGCAAAGGAAATCAAAGTTGCAACCAAGGGGAGATGGTCCTTTTCAAGTGGTGGCAAGAGTCAATGATAATGCATATAAACTTGACTTCCCAGGTGAGTATAATGTGAGTGCAACATTTAATGTTTCTGACTTTCTCCTTTTCTCTTTCATCATGTAGGTGCTGATTTGAGGACAAATCATTTTAAGGAGAGCAGGAATGATGGAAGCCATATTGTACCAGTTCAAATCAACAAGGGAGTTGATGCTTTGCAAAACCTTGGAGGACCAATGACATGGGCAAGGTCAAAGAAAATAAAGGTAGCTCTCAACAATTTGTTGTGCGACATTTACCATCAAGAAGTTGCTAGGTACGAGTTAAGGATGATGGAAGCTTCACCAGGGCTTGCAAATGTGTCATCTGTGGAGGAATTTGGGAACCATGTCCTTGGAAAGGATGTTGGATTTGGGAGCCCATGTTTAGGCATTTAAATGGATTATTTTCATGGGTTATATTGTTATGTAGTGGGTTGAACGAATTTCCTTAATAAGTCCATCTTATTAGCTAGTGTTTTTTGGGTATGAATTTCCTTAATAAGCCCATCTTATTAGCTAGGGTTTTTGGGGGTACGAATTTCCTTAATAAGCCCATCTTATTAGCTAGGGTTTTTGGGGGTACGAATTTCCTTAATAAGCCCATCTTATTAGCTAGGGTTTTGGGGGTATAGCATATAAAAAGGGCAGAAAGGGTGGCTGGAGGCACAACGGATCTTTATGAATATATGAGCTATTTTCTATGGTTCCTTGAGAACTAATTCTGAACTTTCATACTTGAGTGTGTTGGTTCAATAGATTATCTTCTTCAACATTGTTGTTGTTAGGAGTGGCATCTGAATCTTATAGTTCTGGTTCTTGGTTGTTTATAATCATTGGGTTAGAACTCCAAATCCCTTAACCTTTGTTAGAACGATCCTATACCAACATTGGTGTTGGGTTCTGTTTACATATAATTGGAGTTCATATCACTAACACCTAAATTTTTTCTGTAGGAAAAATAGCCATCGGCTCTGATGTGTGTCCATTTAAAGTCTACTTGGGAATAAGACTTTTCTAGCCATATGCAATAAATAGTATAGGCAACCTTTTATTGTCCCCCCCCCCCACACTTTTTAGCATGTTTGTTTGTACCAGATAAATTGGGTATATCTTCATATCATGACTCTCAAACTTAATGTTCTTCACATAATAATAAGAAAAGAACGTACCATCTGTTAAAGAAAAAAAAAAAAACAAAAGATGTCATACCTTAATTAATTTAGACTTAACAACTATGTTTCAAATGATCCTTCAATGTTCTAGCCACGAATAATTTTTTCCTAAGATTTTTAGTACTGGATAAATTGGTCTACCAAGAAAGTGAAAAATGGTATTAAGTTATGTATCACATGTCATTTTTAACTAGGCTAAATTTGTCTATTATTATGTAATAGAGGTTATGTGAATCCCTTTATAAGACTAAAATGAAGTACAATTGATCACAATTTATACTATTGATCTCAAACCCTTTGGAAATTTGTACTTCTTCAAAATTTGTCTCAAAATTGTCTATTGCTTCTTTTATAGGGAAACCATAGATGAAAGATTCATCTAAATAACCCAAGGAAATACATTTTACTTTATATCATGTGATTGTATGTAATGCATAAAATAGAATTCTAAGGGTTACTTGGCCACAAAACACGTGTCTTGGATACAATAGACAAAAGCCTCTTAATGTGTCTTTTTATAAAAAGTCATCAAGTATAACTACCAAGTGAAGACCCATTAGTGCCTTATTTATTTGAAAATGCACCAACAAATTATACATTCATATCCTCATATGTGTGGGAGGTAGGTATAGTCCATTGGGTCTGTCAGCTCTGATTGGACTTGCAAATAAGATAGGTAGAATTCATTTTCCATTGTTTGCTACATTGCTCAAAGATATTATCTTATTGATAATACACATAATGTACAACTAACATAATGGAACCAATAGATTGTATATTAGATTACAAATCTAGTGAAAGTAGAGTTATCTCCACTTGTAATGGTGCAAAATAATGATTTCCAGCTAGCCCTTCAAATGAAGCATGTAAGATATACATGTGGGGGCAATGTTTTTTACCTGTAAACAATATGTTCACAGTATTTCCCTGCGAGGCAAAGGAAGTTTATATTGTTTAAGATCCTGTAGAATATGTAGATTGGCGGTAGTGACTGTTAACAAGGCTTGAAATGAATGAAAAAGGAAGAGTAGTTGCACTCTGAATTTTAATCAGATTTCTCTTCCTCTCATCTTCAAATCTAATTTTCCTTGTGACATGAATACTAGAACAATTAACTTGTTCTTTCCTTTAATCATTATCATAATATCATTTGGATTCTAGAAATATTACTTTCAAAATATGTTTTCAAATTAGAAGAGAAGTTGTTGCACATCCAGTATTTTTGTTAAAATATGATCTTGGACATTGAAGTGTTGATCCAAAGAATTTAAAATCTACAATAATAGATAAATTTATGTGTCAAATCTAATGTCATACAATTGCAATAAATGAAGCAATTAGCAACTTTAGATCTGACCCCTCTTTAAAAAATAACATAGGAAGATTACATTCAATAAAATGGATAAGAATTGCAACATAAAGCTTAAAAGAAGTTTTTGAGTCGATTGGATCCAAATTTGGTAGAAAAATTACTTAAGATCAAAGAAAGAATGTATGGTTGAGATTAAGATTTGAGTAAGACAAATGTGTAGAAAACTTTATAAATAGAAGTATGGTGCTAAGCCCAAAAAGGCCAACTAAGAGGCCTAAAAAAAGCAAAGAGAAAATGTAAACAAAACAATTAAAAAAAGTTTATTTCCCTTTTTCACAAACTCTATAAAGATATCCCAAAAGCCTATAATGAGATGAGTTTGACCCATGGTTTTTTTTGAGCCAAATACATGACAGATATTTTATTAGTTTATGATTGGTGATGACAGTATGCAATTAAAACCTCTTAGTGGCATATTTTTTAAACATAGGGAAGTTTGATGATGGTTGTATGAAAATATTTTATAATTAAAATAAACCATTTGGAAATAAAATAACAAAAACTTAGTTCACCAGATGTGTTGTATATTAACTTTGTAGACATATTTGGATCAAAACATAACCATTGGATGATCAACTATCAAATTTGGTGGTAGTTGATGGCTTCACTATGCACTTTGGTTATGATGTGCTTAAGTGTGATGGAGGAGATTTAAGTGTTAATAGTTGGCTAGCCATGAAGATAAATATGTATATATAATATATATATATGAATATGGTTAGATGGAAGTGTTTGTTCTCTTTACTTATCTCTCATTGTGTCCTAAGTTTTCAATATTACATATGTGTGGGGGTGGTATCTAATTGTGCTTCCAATGATTATATTTATTTTCTGTAACTATTTTTTTGTATAGTAAAATGTCTCATGTTCTATCTTGTTATTTATCTAATTAAGCCTTTCATTTATATTATGCATATTATAATTGCTCCCTAACTCGTCATACTCATTCCCTTTCCTTTTTATATAAAAGAAAAAAATTAGATACCTTAAAATTGAAGTGACTATCCTGACATCCTTGGATACTTAGATGGACTTGAGGGTATGACAATGCATATGCATCTAATTATCTACTTTAGTGCTTGACTGAGGTTAAACATTTGTAATTTAAGTCATGTACGTTATTTATGACTTACATTATAGTATCTAATGACCAAATTATGTGTTTAGTAGAAGGCCCCACTTGCGTAGTTGAGATATTATTTTGTGTGTACTTCCTTGGGGGCATATCATAGAGTAAATGTTGAGTTTTCATGTATGCTTACATTGTCCTTGGCAAGTCTCCTACCTAGTGCTTGGGATATTGATAGTATGAATCTAAGAAGCTATTAGTATGGTGTTATGTAGAATTGGTGGTTAATTGACTGTAATGCTAGAGTTCTAATTGACATTAAGAATAAGAGTTGAAGCAAGAATGAGACATGGAACTGGGTGAACATAAATTACAAAAAGAAAACAAATTGATGATTATGTTTCTCCTCTGATTGTTTGAAATGGGTAAAGCGGGAAAAATGATATGTTAGAAGATGCATTTGAGTTAATGCTGGGAGGATTCAAGTGCTTAGATGCTAATTAATGAGATAAGCAAATTAGCTTGTGTATAGAAGCTTGGAAAAAAAAAATAAAAAGCAATGGTTGTTTAGATAGTTGCATTAGCAAAATTTATTTAAGGTTTGCTAGTAAAAGAATTTTGAGTAAGGTAGGGAATGAAGTGAAAGTAGAAGCAACATAATTAAAGGGCCTAAACTATAGTATGACAATGATTTCTTTCCAGTGATAGGAGACGAGTGACATTCATAAGTTAGAAATAATCAATGTTAGGAGGAAAGATGTCTATAGTGGTACGAAAAAATCCTTGTAATATTTTAGGCGATAAAATAATATTTCTTGGGGCAAAGTTAATAAGTTACATGAGGTTGTGAATTGTAATTAAGATGTGAGGGATCGAAAAAAGGTTTGTCAATTGGTGGACAATGATAGTAGAGAGACATAAGTAGATGTGGCACATAAATAGTATACTGAAAATAGTTTTATAATTCAAAAGAAATTTAGAATGGAACTTGGGAAGACCTTTATAATGCCTATTTGGTTAGGGCAAGCACTGTGGAAGGAAAAAAAAAAAAAAAAAAGGGAAGAAGGAAAAATGTAACGAATATTATATTTATGTATGTGATGTTAACAAGGTCGAAGTAACTCAAGGACATTTATGCAACAATGGTGGATTGAAAGAAAACACAAGGAAGATGTGTTGGATATAAGACTTGTTGTAATAGAGATTATGTGACATTTTATATTGTAGTAAGAGTGCATGAGAATAGGCAATGATTGAGTTGCAGGTATCTTTGACGCAAAAAATAGTGGTGTTAGGATAAAAATATAATCCAAGTTGTGAGGATATGTTTATTGAGTCTCATATAGAAGACACCATAGTGAATTTGAAACATTTGATTGATGAAGGTTAGAAAAGACTCAAGGTTTTTATCGAATGACAACAATTTGACAAGTGGTAGTTAGAGTTAATGTGTTGGTGACGTAAGGCTAAAGTATGAGACAATAAAGTTTATTTATAGTAGTGTTGGGGTGCATGGTAGGCAATCTACATGTTCAAGCACTAGACCATAAAGTAGTCATTTTATGTGGCATGCAAACTTTGTTTCATTAATGGCATTTCTCATTTTTGCAAGGATATTTACAAAAGAGTTTTTGAGCTCACATGAACAAAATATAGGTAATCAAATGATTATGATGTAGGCTCTAAAGATATGACTTAACCATATGTTGGGAAAGACTTAGTGTTGAATTTGTTGGTGGCATAAGTGTAGGTGAAGTGGAAATGTAGAGCATGCTTGTTTATGCATGTGAGAAGAAATTATGATTGACAAAGTATGAAATAGTCAAAGAAATGGATGCATTGTGAAACAATAGTGGTATCAAGGACATTAGGGATGGATAGGAAAATAAGTGGAAGTTATAATTTTTTGGGACATATAAATGAATATTGTTTTTTGAGTTAGGTCAAATGAGTTTGTCTTGTGTTGGAAGCATTAAGTCTTTATGCTTGAATAGAACTATGAGGGTCATGAGACATTATGAGAAGTATGTCAATGATTAATGCATGAAATCAGTAAGAGAATATATTAGCAGTAATGTTTAAATTGTAGAATGTTTGGGGAAGAAATGGAAATGCAGAGATAAAAGAGAAAGGAACTATTTGTTAAAAAACAAGGTGGGGCCTATAGTTGAATACGAGAAGGAATGATGGAGAAATTAAAATTGCTACAGGTTATCAAGCCTCACAGAGTTTACCTTGGATGTAAGGAATAGGGAATTGCATTTGAATTGAATGGAGTGGAAGAGCTGCATATTTGGAGGAAATGACGTAATGAAGGCTCACAGAATTGGGAGACAATAGTGTACATTGCTAGAAGTTTTCATGAATGGATAAGTATACAAGGAGCTCCAAAAGTAATTGATAGACTAAATGACTTGTGAGACAGTTGAAGAGTTGAAAAGAATGAACCAAAGTGAGACATATATGAGTAAAGAAAATATTATTTTAGTTTTTTCATATAATAAATAAAGATAGAAAATAAGTGAAGGAATCAGAGTTAAGAAGATAAATGAAGTATTATGGACAAGAAGTTAAAAATTAAGTGAAAAAGCATTCAAGATCCTTGTGTAGGATGTCTTGGTGAGATTATAAGATAAGACAAAATGTATAGCCCTAGTTAGAGAAGTTCCATAATTGAGTTTGGAAAACTTCTATTGTAAATAATGTTGTAAGGCAACTAGAAAGAGATAACAAGTGAAAGAAGTCATGGCAAAGAATATCATTTGAGTATTGAAGCTTATGATTCGTTAACAGATATTTAAGCCAAAGTTGAACTTGAGTATCATGATTAAAAGTGAAGAATCAGTGATCTCATAAATCATGATTTCAAACTAGTTTGAAATCTCAGATGTAGAATTACAACTATAGTTTATGAAAATAATAGTAAATGCAGGGAGATCCAAATATGTGATGTGTGAGTTTAAGGGTTCTTGAACAAAGTTATTAACTTTTGTTAGTAGTGATGTATGCTATAGTTTCCCAAGACTGATCTTAGTATTAAGGCACCAATGGTAGGCGAAATTGAAGTTAATGGATGCTGTATGAGATGAATTATGAGGCCAGAATAGTGGAATACAAGACTTGTGCCACAATTCTTTGAGAAGAAGAGACTTAAAAGCTCAATGAGTTGAGCAAGTGAATCAATAAAACTAGAAGCAGATGAGCTGTTGTAATCAGATGTGATAAGTATGATTATGCTTCATGTTAATATGGACTCAAGATGAGTTAGATAGCTGTGCTTAGTAGTGAACATAGTCAAGTAGAAGATGAGGAGTATCTAGATCAATTGTATGATTCTAGTAGATTATTTGGCCTTTAGACTATTAGGGAAATATTGATTAATTCATGTATAAAATGTATGAAATGTAGGAAAGTAAGATTAAACCATCACATTAGGAGTCTATTAAGCAATTCAAATACTCTTAACTCCTTGAAAGAAGGAGACCTAAGAGTGAGATCCATTAATAGATCCTATAGTACGAGTTCATTAATAGGATTTATTAGGGTTGCCATAGAAAATTGTTGAGAGAGAACCACAAATTAGTAACCCTATTTGTGTTGATCATTCAAATGTCAGTGGATTGGCAGCTAATAAAAAAATTAAGCACATGAGATGGTGATGGGAAGTGAGATTTTGACATCAATGCTGCTTCTTTGTGATCCATATTCATACAAATCAACAGGGAAGTATGTGCTCTAGGTATGTGGAGAAGATGCTTGAATCAAGTAGGCTTCATTGTGATACAGATAATGACATGCTAGAAGTACTAAAAACAGTGGGTTGGAATAGTTAGAGAATTGACCAAGAATGTTGTTGAGTTTTTATTTTTTTTTTTCTCTGTCTAATTGGAGTAGGAAGGGAGGCATATTTTTATAAGTGAAGTCAGGATCAAATCTTATATCTCATCCTTAAACTTTATATTGGGGTTCAACAAGCTATACCCAGAGATTTGTTGACATATTTTTCTTTAAGGCTCTTTGGAATTTTTCTTATTTATTTAATTTATAATTCCTTCTAATCATTTGACAGTCATTAGCCATGAAGAAAAGAATTGCTCAAAAAAGGAAGGCTTTGTCTACTGCTAGAGAGGTGGTGACGTCCTTTTCAAGCTTTTTAAGATGGAAAATGTTAACAAAAGAGGCTCTTGCGCAAGAAGAGATACAAACAACTCAAACAAATATTGTTAGATTGTGTGTTCCTGTTTCAAGTGGTGGATCGCAGTCCATTGAGACATTAGAAGCAAGGCATGGACAACTAAGAATGCAACCTTTTAGGGAACAAACAAATTCTGATAATCAATAATCGAGAGGGACAGCTTCTAATGTAATGGGAGCACAACCTTCAAGGGAGGCAAGATTGGGACAATGACAACAAGAAGAAGAAGTGATCCAAGGTAAGTAAAAGAGATATCTCTTAGTTAAATGATTCATTGAAATTTTAATTATTAGATTTCATATGAACATGTCTTTATTAATATTGTTCCAGTGTATAAAAAAGGAAGAGGACCAACGACGATGAGAGCAATACATGCTAGACATGAAGATGAGAAAAAGCTTATTTTCTTAAATACCGAAAATCAACCTATAGGCCCAGATGTTAAAACTCTTTATGAGTTTAGCAAGTTCCTTGGGACATTGGCTAGGAATGTCAGATTGGTGCCTTTATATGTAAAGAGTTGGCATGTGTTGGATCTTGAGACAAAGAATGCTTTCTGGAAGATTGTATATTCGAACTTTTCTTCCTTAGCTCTATGGAAGTGTATTCATTACATTTGACTTTTTTTACATTTTAACTGATCATAAGATAAGTATATGGTTCCTAAGGAACATAGAAAATGGGTGATGAGCACCATTGGATCAAGTTGGAGGGCTTATAAGTGCAGGTTGAAGAAACTGCACTATAAGAAGTACAAGACTGATGGAGAGAGAATGACAAACTGTTCCCCCATATACCTTTGGATCAATTTAGATAGCTTTTGCAATATTGAAATTCTGAAGAAACAGAAGTTTAATATTATCTTATTCTTCCTTATTTATCAAATATTTTTCTACGGGTTTTATATTAATATATTTGTCTTTTTGTTATTTCTTACTAATGCTTATAGGTAGTCGCAAGAACCAACATTACTAATCACCAAAAGCAAACAGGAATGTACACTACAGGTAGAAAGAGTTTATTAGAATTCAAGAATAATTTGTACATAAATCACAAATAGAACACTAATATATTTAAATGTTATATGTGATATTTTAATATTATGGTCCATATGTATCCATGATTTGGTACTTTTAATTTACTTTATTTGAATTTGTCTTGTTGTATTTCATTATTTGGATTTGTATCAGAAAGCCAAAGATCCTAGTAAAATCTCCCCATCTTGACTTAACATATTTAAGGCTACTCACAAAAAACAATTTGACCAACAATATTAAGTTATCTAATGAAACATATGTGTAAATCGTAAGAATTTCCTTTTGTTTTCCCTTTATTTTTTCATATATGACTTAAGGTTCTACTATATTCTTTCACTTGTAACTTGACTTGCTTTGGATCCAAAATTAGATTGAGGAGCTTCAAACTTAGCGGGAAGGAACAAGTAGCCAATGTCCTATATATGCCTTCACTGTAGTTATGGGGTACAAGCATTTTTTGGGAGAGTCAGGCTATATGAGAGAGGTGTAAACCATAGTACTTTGAAAGGCAAATCAGTTGTTGGAGATGCTATCAAAGTTTCATCAAACTTCATGCTGTCTATTAGGGAAGATATGGAAGCTGAGATGCAAAAGAAGTTTGAAGCATAGGCACAAAAGCTACAAAAGAGGATGGAACAACAAACTACAGTATTATCACACCATTTCTATGCAATGTTCCAAAAATTGCAGCAGCAAAATCTCAGGCTAAATATTAATATTGAGATGCCTCCCTTAAATGTAGCAATAGCTCCTTCACCCGATGATGCATTCAATGCTCCCGAGCAAGAGTTACAGCAAAGACCCCATTTATCCTTAGGAGGCACATACAGTCCACGCATAGCAGCATTCCTTGTCTTTTCTTCTTAATCTCATTCTTTTCTAATGTGTAATTTATTTCTTCTTTTTACTTATTTTTAGCTTGTTACTTTATTTTAAATGTTTATAAGTTTAGATCAAAAATTATATTCATCTTTTGGTAGGACAATGCTCTCCCCCCAGGCTGAGGACATTGAGAAGACCTTTGAAGATAACTTGAAGAGGAGATATTCAAGGTTTGTAGGCTTTTGTAGGTGCTACTATGGTTTGTTAACTATGGTTTGTTAATGCATATGTTGTGGTTGTACATAAGTTTAGGACTTGTTTAGTAAAAGAATTTAAAGACATTTGAGATGATTGTTCTGTGAATTACTAAATTATATTTGGTTGCAATTGATATGTGTATTTGGTATTCTAAAAGAATATATTCTACTTGTTTGATGTCATATTTCTTAGTAGATGTAGTCATTATACTAATGACTAAATGTTGTTTTTAAAATTGAATTTCATTTTGAAAATGCATTAAATGAAAAAAAAAATGCATTTTTTAAGGATAATTTCATGTTTTTTCAATATTTGCATTTTTGTTTAAATAATTGTCACTAATATAATAGTTTTGGAACATCAAAATAGTTAGAAAACCAATGCTTATTCACTCAAACAACCATTATCTATTTGCATTAAAAAGTGTGGCATATTCTTGTAAAAAATCATTGCCTATTTTAAAAAAAATCATTGCATATTTTAAAAAAAGTATTGCCTATTTTCAAAAAATCGCTTTCTATTTTCAAAAAAATTGCTACATATTCTCAAAAAAACTATTGTCTATTCAACATAAAAAATCATTGACTATTTTAAAAAAACTGCTGCATATTTTTACAAAATCGTAGCTTATTCATTTTAAAAAATCATTATCTATTATTAAACAAACCACTGCCTATTCTTAAAATACTGCTACCTATTCTCTTAAAAAGACTATTGCCTATTCTCTAAAAGACTGTTACCTAAACCATCTTTTGGCAATAGTTTCATATGTGCTACTATAAGTAGAAATAATTGTTACTTTAGATCTATTACAATGTTGGCAAATATAGTGGCCTAAAAAATGCTGCATTAGAACTGCTACTTTAAACCATTTTTTTGGTAGTGTCTTGGTTGATAATATGATTCAAGCAAGTAGCATTAATGTAGATAGAGTTGTTAATCAGAGATTCCCTGAAGTGTTGCTTAGATGTAAGATTATAAGCATTTACAGATATGATAATTTATGAAAGGTTGAGCTGAGTAAACTATACAGGATGCATATTAATAGGAATTTTTCTGATGTGTTTGGTTTCATTTACAAAGAAATTGTAGTTACATTTAGACATAACTAGTAAGTCAAATGAATGTTAAATAGATTATCTTTGTGGGGCAGTAATTGAGAAACTTATAACAAATGAAAATAGATAGATTGGGGCCTTTCAAGATCAATGGTGTTCTTCCTTCATTTTTTTTGGTGTTAGTTAGTGACCAGCCGATGGTGGTGGTAGTTCTCTGTTTATGTCGAGAAGTGTGTTTTCTGGACTCCTTTTTGCTCATTTGACCCTAGCAATGAACAAACGAGGCCTTCTCATGCTGTCCTTTTTTTGTGTTAGATTTCAAGGAATAATTTGCAATTTCATTGCAGTCTATTTAATTCTTATTTTTTGTTACTAATGTTGATCTTGTATTATTGATTCATGTTCATTTAAGGCCACGCAATCAATGTTGAAATTCAAATTCATGATTTGGTCTTCGTAATCAGTGAGTGATTATATTATATATAATGTGCATATTTATGCTATTGTGTGATTACTATTTAATAAAGAGAAAATCGCTTTTGGAAATTGGATTAACTAAGGAGTAATTGGCTTTGTAATTGTTTCTAAAATAAATTAAAACCCCTAAGTATAAGAGAGTGGCTTGTTAGAATTGACCTATAGGTATGTACAATAGATTTTCATTTTATAATGAGTTAATTGGTTAATTTATAGGACAATTGATAGCTTTGGAATACTTTATGCATATTTTAGTCAACATTGGGTTGAGTTTGAGTATTAGGTCTTTTTGAGTTAAATATAGGATATTATTAGCCTACATGGCATGATTTTAGCTAGGCTATAAGAACACATAAGTTAAAATTCAAAAGGGTGAAATGATATGTGCTAATTTGTCCCTAACCTATCTCCCATGGTTGACCATTCAACAATGTTTGTACTTACAGCATTTAATGTTGTATATTTTTACTACTTGTCAATGCTTAAAATTTGTTTATTATATATTATTATTATATCGCTAGGATATTTCCACATCACTAAATAAATGGTCAAATCATAATTTGATCAAAATCTAACAAAAAATAGAAATTGGTAGTCGTATAAGATCTAATAAAATAGGACACAGTTAAATGTGTAAAACCTAAGAAAAAATAGAAATTAGTCTTTGTACAAGATCTATAAGTAGAATAAATGCTTATTTGAGGAAGATCTAACAAAAAAATGAATTATTTTCTATAAAAGATATTTTATACAAGAAGTAAAAATAAAATGCATAGGATCTAACAAAAGATTACATTTAATATATAATTGTATTGAGCAAATGTGAAGTCTAATTAATCAAGTATCCAAAAATAAACGGGGAATCACCAAACATTTAATTTTTTTTTAATTAGAGTAAGTCAAAAAATACCATAAAAAATGAGAACAACTTACTAGGATAATATATACCATTAAAGTATCAAAAATTTTGAAATCTTCTAAAACTATTGAAGATCTTAATTGCACATGCTAAGAAAAATAAATTCCTTCTAGAATGGTTGTTTGATTCTCTCCATCTCTCCCTTATTGGTCCCAAAAGTGGTTATTTATATCCTAAAAAAATGTACATGTTAGCCTCCAATAAGCGTTAAAGTGTTCAATTTTCTTAATCTTCCAGAATTCCTCTATTGGCATTCAAAGCTAATTTTGGACTAGATATAGTAACAAATAGGGTATGACTTATTCATAAATGTTGTAGTCTTCCTCTCCAGCTTTGCAACACATCAAGGCTTACCCAAAATAAAGGTCCAAAGCCCAAGTTATGAGCTAAAAATTGCAATTTACTCAATCTAGTCCATGATAGATTCTAAAGTGATTCTCCACTATTTTTGAACCATTAAGTCTCTTAATTTTCCTGAGGTCTCTTCATAAAAATTGTAGGTCTAAATGTTTACTTGAATTCAGACTCTTAATTTTCCAAATTTGGACATCCAAAACTTAAGTTATGCACATTTAAGTACATACCCACTTGAACAAGAATCCTACTCCAATTAGGAGTAACTTTAGTTTTCTATGCTATACTGGAGGCAATGTCTTAAGGTCTAAATAATCTTGGATTTGGACTCTTAACTCAATTTAGAAAATTTGAGATGTGTAGTACAATTTCATTGAAGACCAATTTTCCAATCTGGATCTCTAAGTTAATATAAATCTTGAAACAAGCAACAGAGATCAAAATAGTAAAATGTTGGAATTTTTCCTGCTAAAAGCATATATTCTCAAAACATACATATGTCACAAAACATATTCTAATCATTTCAAATATATATACAACTTATTAAAAACAATTAAATGTAAAATGAAATAAACATAATAATTTCTCACTCATCATTATATCTTCATTGCGATAAGCATGTGCTTACAACTTTAGCACCCTAAATTCAATGACTTCATCAAGGAAGGAGTTATTAATCTTGATTTTTTTTTTTTTGTAGGTTTGAATTGTTCAATTCCCAAAGGATGAACCCATAACTTCATTTCTTACTAATAAGAATTCTCCTTCCATTACAAGGACTAATTCACACAATTTTTTTCTGCACCAAACATTATAATCATTGCAACAAACATGTCCTTACACCTTTAGCACTTTGAATCCATTGAATTCCATCAAAAAAGGAGCATCTGATCTTGATTGGACTTTCTTACAGGGATTGAATAGCTCAATTCCAAAAAAATGACCTTGTTACCTCATTCATTGCTAACATGGATGTTGACTTTTGTATCTACACCAAACATTATATTCTTCATGACACCCACGATCTTACACCTTGAATCCATTTAATTCCATCAAAATAAAAGATTCATTGATATTAATTAGCCTTTCTTGTAGGGATTAAAGGAAATAATTCATAAAGGTTGATACCATCACTTTATTTGTTGCTAACAAGGCTAGGCCTTTCACTACAATGACTAAAATGATTATGAAATTAATTTGTGTTTGCACCAGAGATTGTAATAAATGTGACAAGCATGTCCTTAAAACTTCGATACTCTAAATCCATTGAATTTCATCAAATAAATTAGTTGTTTATTCTAATTAGCTCTTTTCAGTTAGTTTGAGTGATTCGATTCTTGTAGGATGAAATTGTCATTTTATTTGCATCAAATGAGGTTTTTTCCTTCTATTACAAGGACTCATTCATACAAAATGATTGTAAAATCAACTTTTGTGTATACATCAAACATTATATTCATTATCACAAGCATGCCTTGACACTTTTGGTACTTTGAATCCATTACATTCCATCAAGCAAAAAAGTTATAGATCTTTATTAGCTTTTCTTAGGGAGATTGAATGGTTTAATTTCTAAAACTTAACACTGTCACTTCATTTCTTACAAATAAGACTTCTTCTTTCATTGTAAGGAATTATTCACAGAAAATGATCATGCATTTAACATCTTTTGTCTACACTAAATATTATATTTATTGCAAGAAGAATGTCCCTACAACTTTGACACTATTAATCCATTGAATTCCATCAAACAAAGGAGTTATTGACCTTGATTAGCATTTCTTGCTGGGTTTGAATGGTCCAATTCCTGAAGAGCAAGACCATCACTTCAATTCTTGCTAACAAGGATTATCTTTTTGTTGGAAGGACTCATTCTTACAAAATGATCATGAAGATGATTTCTCTCTCTACAACAAACTTTATATTCACTAGGAAAGGCACGTGCTTACAACTATGGTGCTCTCTAACTTCATTGAATTTTATCAAATAAGGTGTCATTGACCTTGACTAGCTTTTTTATTCAGTTTGAATGGTTTAATTCCTGCATGATGTGCCTGTTAGTTCATTTCTTGCTAACACAAGTATTTCCTCTGTTGCAAGTTGTCATTGAAACAAGAAGATTGTGAAATTAACTTTTATCTGTACACTAAAGATTATATTTCTTGCAACAAGCAAGTTCTTACACCTTTGATATTTAGAATAACTTGAATTATATCAAACAATTGTCATTGATCTTGGTTAACTTTTCTTTTAGGGATTAATTCATTCAATTCGTGAAGGATTAACTCATTTTGTTGCTAACAAGGACTCTCCTTTTGTTGTAAGGGCTTGTTCACACAAAATAATCATGAAATTAACTATCATGACAACTCTAAAATATATGTTCATTGTGACAAGCATGTCTTTACACATTTAGTTCTTTGAATCCATTGAATTCCATTAAGTAAAGGAGTTGTTAATCTTGATTAGCTTTTCTTACTAGGATTGAATGGCTCAATTTCTAAAGTTTCACCCTATCACTTCATTTCTTGCTAGCAAAGTTTCTCCTTTTATTGTAAGGACTTATTCACACAAAATGATCATGAAATTAACTTCTCTATCTACATCAAACATTATACCATTTCAACAAGAATGTCTCTATAACTTTGGCACTCCAAATTGATTGAATTACATTAAACAAAGGAGTCATTGATCATTATTAGATTTTCTTAATAAGTTTTGAATGGTTCCATTCTTAAAGGGTGACACCATCACTTCAATTTCTATTAACAAGGCCTCTCCTTTTGATGGAAGGACTCATTCACAGAAAATGATCAACAAATTAACTTTTGTCTCTATGCATTATATTCATTACAACAAGCTTGTCTTTACACCTTCAAAACACTAAATCCATTGAATTCCATCATACAAAAGAGTTATTGATCTTGATTAAATTTTCTTCCAAGGATTGAATGGTTGAATTCCTTACATATAAGACTGTCACTACATTTCCTGCAAACAAGGCATCTCTTTCTATTGCATGGACTCATTCACACTAAATGATCATGAAATTAACTTTTGTCTCCATACTAAACATTATATTCATTGTGGCAAGTACGTCCTTACACCTTTGGCATTTTAAATTCATTGAATTTCATCAAACTACAGAGTTATTAACCTTAATTAGCTGTTTTTATAGGGATTGAATTGTTCAATTCCCAAATTATGAGACTATCAATTAATTTCTTGCAAAAATGAAATTAACTTTTGACTCTATACCAAACATTATATTCATTGTGGCACGTTTGTCTCTACACCTTTCATATTTTAAATGCATTGAATTTCAGCAAAAAAATGGTGTCATTGATCTTGATTAGTTTTTTTGTAGGGACTAATGGTTTAATTGCTAGAATATGAGACAATTACTACATTTCTTGCTAAAAGGGCATGTCTTTTAGTTGCAAGGACTAATTCATTAAAAATGATCATTAAGTTGACTTTTATCTGCATGCCAACTTTTACACCTTTGACATTTCAAATCCATTGAATTTCATCAAACTATTGTTAACCTTGGGTGCCTTTTCTTATAGGGATTGAACGGTTCAATTCGTAAATTATGAGACTATCACTTAATTTCTTGCAAACAAGGCACCTTTTTCCTTGCAAAGACTCATTTACACCAAATGATCATGAAATTAACTTTTGTCTCTATACCAAACATTATATTAATTGTGGCAGGTATGTCTTTAAACCTTTGATATTTTGAATCCATTGAATTTCAGCAAAGTACAAAGTCATTGATCTTGATTAGCTTATCTATAGGGACTAAATGGTTTAATTGCTAAAGTATAAGACTGTTACTTCATTTCTTGCTAAAAAGGCATGTCCTTTTGTTGCAAGGACTAATTCATTAAAAATGATCATTAACTTTTATGTTCATGCCAACCATTATATTCATTACAATAGGCATGCCCTTATATCTTTGGTATTTTGAATACATGTAATCCTATCAAAGAAAGGAGTTGTTGATCATGGTTAGCTCTTTTTTACTATGATTGAAATGGTTTAATTCCTTAATGTTCACACAATCACATTATTATTGGCTAACAAGACTTCTCCTTTCATTGTACAAGGTCATTCACATAGAATGATCAAAAAATTAACTTTTGTGACTACATTAAACATTGTATTCATCGTGACAAGTACATCTTTACACCATTAGAGCTTAAAATCCATTGAATTCCTTCAAATAAAGGAGTTATTGATCTTCACTAGATTTTCTAATAGAGATTGGATAGTTCAATTGCTTAGGGTTGACAAAGTAAATCTTTTATAATTGAAAGTTTTTGATCGTCTCTTATATGCTTATGAATACTTATGACAAGGATAAATTAGATCCTAACTTGTACAAATGTTTTCCATTAGGTATGGAATTGATGAATTTTGATAACGTTTATAGGATGATTGAAATAGAACAATTATTATAAGTAGGGATGTCATATTCAATGAATATGTTGTTTATAAAATAGACATTTTGTAGAATATGATAGTACAAGGAAGCTGGCTAGGAAAGGGGATCATAATATTTTGGAGTAAATTTTAGAAGATGATATGGGTAGAAGAGTGTTAGAAAATTTTGAAAACATGGTCAACCATAATGCTTTGATAAATCAATACAAATTAAGGTTTTTGACTATTGGAGGTTAGTCATGAAAGAAGAGTTTATTACAGAAAATCATACATAGAAGCAAACTCAATTAAAATAAAAAAAAGGCACTAAACAATAAATGAGTTTATCAAGTCAAAGAAGAACATAGTGGTAGCTGTGAAAGCATTTCAGCAAAAGATGGTATTGACAACCCAAAAAATTTATCTTTTGTTGTAAAGATATGTGGTATAGAGAATCTTGCTAACATGTTAACTAAGTCGGTGGTTACAGAGAAGTTCAGGTTATGCGTAGCCTTAATTGGCCTTTATCATTAATTGTTAAGGAGCTATCGCACTAAGGTTATGGATTATAAGAGGTGTTTAATTATATTGTAATAGTTGTTGGTTTAATAATTAGTCTTCAAGTGAGAGAATTTTATAGGTGTGGAGCCTGATTAATATTATATGAGCTGTAAATGTGTAATTTGTCTCCATATAAGAGTTGCCTTTATCTCTTTTGTATAAAAGGGTATGCTTATGATGTAATTTGAAACTCCTAAAAGAGTAAAATTCTAATATGGCTATGGGCTTAGGAACATTTAGGTCCTAAGGATTAACGTTACATCTCAACACAAAACCTTAAGACATTAGGTTTATGGGTCCCCCCACTTTTATGTTACTCACTCCTTCCCCTCACTTCTAAGGTGATGTCCCTTAACCACACAATTTACAAATTTACACATGAAATACCAAAAAGCTATCATTTCAATTTCTACTAATATGGCTTCTCTATCCAATGCAAGAACTTTTTCACACAAATTGATTATAGAATTAACTTTGGTGTCTAAACCAAACATTATATTCATTGTGACAAGCATGTCCTTATAGTTTGGGTGATGTGTCCCACATCATTTCCTGAGGGGGTCTTTGGGCTATTTATAAGTGTTGGATCAAACCTCCACTCTTGAACTAGCTTTCGTGGTGGAGTTAGGGTTCAATCCCTTATCAGGTGGTATCAGAGCCAAACCTTAGTGGGTCGAGTGGGTGCATGTACAAAAGTTCCCTGCCATCGTGCCGATCGCCAACTGAGGTAGCACGTGGATGTGCAGTTTAAAGGGGTCGGGCATGATGTGTCTCACATCATTTCCTGAGGGAGTCTTTGGGCTGTTTATAAGGGTTGAGTCAAACCTCCACTGTCATTGAACCAAACATTGAGTATGGAAACTATTTTCCCACTACATCTTAACATCATCCTCCTCCTTAACCTACCCACTAAGGGCTCTCCTTGCTACTAAAAGCCTTCCACCATGCTCTGGATACTCTATCCCTTCATCAACATCACTAGCATCCTCTAGTGGCAGCATTTGGTCTTCATCACTAGCATCACTGCTAGACACATAGTCACCATTCTCCTTAAGGTACATGGTTCTCTTGTTAGGACATTGTGAAGCCACATGACCCCTCCCAGACATCTAAAGCATTTGATGTCTCTAGTTTTTCCTTGGGTGCCCTTAAGTTTTTCTTCAAATTTGCCCCTTTCTAGGTTGCCCCTACTAGTCTTGGGTCTATGTGATGATGAGAACCATAGAGATGATGGGTGGAAGGCTCCAATGGTTGCAAGAGGTCCATTGCACATCCCAGAAGGCCCAATAACACGAGTTAGAGCCAAAAAAATTAAAGAAGCACTAAATGGGCTGATTCAGGACATTCAGGCCAACCCAGCTTCAAATGGGGCGAATTCAAGTTTGAAAAGGAGTCCAACCCTAATTAATATAATTAGAATAATTAATAGGTCAGAATAAGTAATAGTATTTCTTCCTAAGTAAGAGTTTATTATTTATATTGGAATTTGTCCACAATTAGAAATTCCTCCAAAATAAGGATTTGTCCTAAATAGGAATTTGTGCCTCTTTAGGATTGCTATCTTAGCCTATAAATAGGCTCCCCTTGTAAGCTCTGGAGAGTCAGACAACTTTAAGTGAAATAAAAAGCAAGGATTTTTCTTTCGGTTCTTTTAAGGACTAAAGAACTTATCAAGAGGTACTTCTTGTGGCGTTCTAATCGACTTATCACTCCCAATTCCTTTCTTTTCTGGAGTGTGGCGTCCATATCCTTCTTAAATACACTAGGTTAGTGTTCCTTCCCAGAGTGGGTCTAGGGTTTGTGATATTAAACTCTGGTTTAGCTTTCCTGGTTGTTCTTTGATTCCTTGTGTGCGTTAGGTCCCTAAGCCACGTCTTTTTGGGGTTTTTCGCATCAGTTGGTATCAGAGCAGGGTTCTAAATCAGGTTGAATCCACTCACTCTTCAATTTTCTATCTTTTGATTTATCTATTGTTGTTTAGTTTGTCTATTAGTGCATTATTATTCAAATGTACAAATCTGTTTATTTGCAATCCTTCTCTCTTTGTTTGTTTGTTTAAGCTCATAAACGTGCTAATTTCAATTCCAATTGGTATGTTCAAGTATTCTACTATTATTTTGTGCTGAAAAAAAAAAACCCAAAAAAAAAAAGGAAAGGAATAAAAACAAAAGAAAGAAAATATAAAATTCAAAGTTATTGATAAGATTAACAGTTTGGTCATATTGGCCATAATAATAATAAAGTTTTCCTTGCTCAACTCCAATTCTACCATCTGTTCTCCTATTTTGTTACCCAAGTTGTCCTCTAAGTTATATTACCCCTATCCTGATTTTTGTGAATTTAGTTCATTAAATCCGTTTGTGTTGACATCCTTTTTCGCTTGATTCTTATTCTCCAATTTGTTCAATTCTACGCCGTTTAGCTTATTCTGTTCAAAATCAATACCCTTGATTTACGTTATTTAGTTCTTTATAGAGCTGAAAAGGAAAATCTGAGTGGTAAAAGGTAAGAGTGAAAGTTCACATAAACAAAAAAAAAAAACCATAAAGAGTGTAAACACGAGGGAGTGTGACATAATCTTTTGAGTGAAACACGTGAGGGAGTGTTCTGTGAGGTATCCCATTTATTTTGTGCAGAAGTAAGACTATGACGTCCAAAGACAAAGGTGTAGCTCAAGAGGGAGCTGGTGATGTGTCCTTCATGATCAAAGCTATGCAACAACAATTTGAGCGCATGAATACCAGATTTGATGATATAAGGGAGAGGATGGAGGGAATATGAGGCTCCCAAAGCAAGAAGGCAGTTGACACGTGCCTATGAAGATGATGAAGTTGATGATCAAACTACGATGGTTAGAACTGGTAACAATAGAAGGGATTGAAGAAAATTTGGGAGACAAGGCACCTACGATCATAATTTGGGTAGTATTAAAATGACAATTCCTTCATTCCAAGGTAAGAATGATCCTGATGCATACCTAGAATGGGAAAAGAAGGTAAAGATTGCTGCTGTTGAATTTACTGATTATGCTATTATTTGGTGGGATCAACTTGTTTTGACTAGGAGAAGAAATCATGAGCGGCCTATTGATACATGGGAGGAGATGAAGGCTATCATGAGGAGGAGGTTTGTCCCTGGTCACTATTACAGGGAGTTGTACCAAAGGTTGCAAGGGCTCACTCAGGGCACCAAAAGTGTGGAGGACTACCACAAGGAGATAGAGATTACCATGATTAGGGCCAATGTAGAAGAAGATAGAGAGGCAACCATGGCTCGATTTCTGCAAGGGCTAAATAGGGACATAGCAAATGTGGTTGAATTGCAGCACTATGTGGAATTTGAAGACATGGTGCACATGGCCATGAAAGTTGAAAGGCAACTTAAACGAAAGGGCTCCACACGGGTTGGGCAGAATTCTGGTTCTACCTCATCGTGGAAGCCAAACTGGAGTAAAAGGGACGAGATGGCCAATTACAAGTCCAAAGCCGAGCTACCCAAGCACAAGAATGTGGGTTCTAGCAAGGAGACAGGTAAATTCGAACCCCAACCGAGTAGAAATAGAGATATTAAATGTTTTAAGTGCTTGGGCAGGGGTCACATTGCATCTCAATGTCCAAATAAGCATGCAATGATCCTGAGAAGTAATGGTGATGTTGAAACTGAAAGTGAATCAGACGATGATTCTGTGCCACTGTCAGAGGGTGAATGTGATGGAGAGGAGTATCCAGTTAACGGAGTAGCTCTCATTACAAGGCGAGCATTGAATGTACAAGTAAAAGAAGAAAATGAAGTGCAACGAGATAACATCTTTCAGACAAGGTGTCTCATCAAAGATAAGGTATGTAGTATGATTATTGATTATGGGAGTTGCACTAACGTTGCTAGCACAACTATGGTTGAGAAACTGGATTTACCTACTATGAAGCATCCTAGACCATATAAACTACAGTGGTTGAATGAGTGGTGAAGTGAAGGTAAATCAGCAAGTGCTCGTATCATTTTCTATCGGAAGGTACCGTGATGAAGTTTTATGTGATGTCGTACCCATGCATGCGGGACATATTCTATTAGGAAGACCATGGCAATTTGATAGGCGAGTTATGCATGATGGCTTCAAGAATCGATATTCCTTTGTAATGAACGAAAAACCTGTCATTCTTGTACCATTATCACCTCAACAAGCATATGAGGATCAACTACGGATTAAAAATGAGAGTGAACAGAAAAGAGAGATTGATAAAAGAGAAGAAAGAGAAGCTCATGAGGGAGGTCTAATGGGTCATTTCGGAGTTAGGAAAACCCTAGATGTCCTAAATGAACATTTTTTTTGGCCACGACTGAAACGAGATGTTGAGAGGATATGTGCGAAATGCATAACATGCAAACAAGCTAAATCTAGAGTTTTACCTCATGGCTTGTATACCCCTCTACCCATACCTAACCATCCTTGGGTTGATTTATCTATGGACTTTGTACTTGGATTGCCACAAACAAAAAGGGGTAGGGATTCTGTATTTGTTGTTGTTGATAGATTTTCAAAAATGGCACACTTCATCCCATGTCATAAAACTGATGATGCAAACAACGTGGCTGACTTATTCTTTAGAGAAGTAATACGTTTGCATGGCATGCCACGAAGCATTGTTTCAGATCGGGATACAAAGTTCTTAAGCTACTTCTGGAAGACTTTATGGGGTAAGTTAGGTACTAAGCTATTGTTTTCAACTACTTGTCATCCACAGACTGTTGGGCAAACTGAGGTAGTTAATCGAACTCTTTCTACTCTTTTGCGTGCTATTATTCGAACAAATTTGAAAACATGGGAAGATTGTTTACCACATGTCGAGTTTGCGTATAATCAGAGTGTTCATTTTACTACTAGTTACTCTCCATTTGAAATCGTATATGGTTTTAATCCACTGACTCCTTTGGATTTGGTACCTATACCTGTCAATGAGTATGCCAGCTTAGATGGGGAACGCAAGGCTGACATGATAAAAAAATTGCATGAGAAGGTGCGACAACATATTGAAAAACGAACTGAGCACTATGCATCCCATGTCAACAAGGGACGAAAGAAGGTGGTGTTTGAACCTGGTGATTGGGTTTGGGTGCATATGCGCAAGGAACGGTTCCCAGCTCAAAGGCGTTCGAAGCTACAACCCAGAGGAGATGGTCCCTTTCAAGTTGTAGCCCAAATTAATGTCAATGCTTATCAGTTGGATCTTCCTGATGAGTATAATGTGAGTGCAACATTTAACGTTTCTGATCTTTCCCCTTTTGATGTAGGTGATGATTCGGGGACGAATCCTTGAGAACCATAGAGATGATGGGTGGAAGGCTCGAATGGTTGCAAGAGGTCCATTGCACATCCCAGAAGGCCCAATAACACGAGTTAGAGCCAAAAAGATTAAAGAAGTACTAAATGGGCTGATTCAGGACATTTTGGCCAACCCAGCTTCAAATGGGGCGAATTCAAGTTTGACAAGGAGTTCAGCCCTAAGTAATAGTATTTCTTCCTAAATAAGAGTTTATTATTTATATTGGAATTTGTCCACAATTAGGCATTCCTCCAAAATAAGGATTTGTCCTAAATAGGAATTTGTGCCTCTTTACGATTGCTATCTTAGCCTATAAATAGGCTCCCCTTGTAAGCTTTGGAGAGTCAGACAACTTTAAGTGAAATAAAAAGCAAGGGTTTTTCTTTCGGTTCTTTTAAGGACTAAAGAACTTATCAAGAGGTACTTCTTGTGGCGTTCTAATTGACTTATCACTCCCAATTCCTTTCTTTTCTGGAGTGTGGCGTCCATATCCTTCTTAAATACACTAGGTTAGTGTTCCTTCCCAGAGTGGGTCTAGGGTTTGTGATATTAAACTCTGGTTTAGCTTTCCTGGTTGTTCTTTGATTCCCTGTGTGCGTTGGGTCCCTAAGCCACGTCTTTTTGGGGTTTTTTGCATCAATAACCATGGGAGAGTATTGAAATCACTCTTAAGTATTGAGTTTAGATTTTGAGTGAATTCCCATCTCAACTAGTATTTTCAAGTGGATTGCCCTATTATTCTTTTGTACAATCCTTTTGCTTGTTTCTACCCTACATTAGGATGTTAATTGCACAATTATTTTATGTGAATCATTCCTTGCAACAAAAAAAAAAATCTTATTATTGAGAAATTAGGTGAAAGGCTCAAGTTTCAAATAATGAAGGATTTCCTCTTAATTATGAAAGCTAATCAAGGGTAGCAGTGCTTTTATTCGATAAAGTCTAAAGGATTTAGACTACCTGAAGGATTCGTCCTACGGTCAAGTAATTGAGAGACAACATTTTTTGAATAATGAATGAATGTCTCATAGTAAAGATGGCTAATAAAGAGTCAAAGCTTCATTATTGGATGGACACATATGTTAATTATATGATCATTTTATGTAAATGACTCCTTGCATGAAAAGGGGAAGCCTTATCACCAAGGAATCAAGGTAATAACCTTAAGTTTTCTGCAATGAATTGAACTGATGGCGTGAACCTTCATGAATTGATCCATTAAATCCTTGCAAGAAAGCTAATGAAGATCAACAACAATTTTGTTTGGTGGGATTCAATGGATCAAGAGTACCAAAGTTGTAAGGGCTTGCTTGTCATATAAATATAATGTTTGGTCTAATCACAACAGTTTATTTCATGATCAGGTTGTGTGAATGAGTCCTTGCAACAAAAAGAAAAACCTTATTAGCACAAAATGAAATGATAGGAAAGAAAAGATAATCATGATAAATGACTCCTTTATTTGATGAAATTCAATAGATTTAGAATACCAAAGGTGCAAAGGCATGCTTGTTACAATTAATATAATGTCTTGTGTAGTCACAGAAGTTAATTTCATGATCATTCTATGTGAATGACATTGTGCAATGAAAGAAGTTAGCAAAAAATGAAGTAATAGTGTGAACCTTCAGGAATTGAACCATTTAATCCCTATAAAAAAAAAAAAAAAGCATAATCAAGATCAATAACTCCTTTATTTAATTAAATTCAGTGGTTTTAGAATACCACAGGCCTATCCAGGCTTGTCATAGTAAATATATTATTTGTTGTAGACATAAAAATTAATTTTATGCTAATTTTGTGTAAATGAGTCCTTACTATGTAAAGAGACGTCATATTAATAAGAAATGAAATAATAGTGTCAACCTTTAGGAATTAAAACATTCAATCCCTATAAGTAAAGCTAACCAAGAACAATGACTCCTTGTTTAGTAAAATTATTTATTGTTTGAAAATTGATGTCGTCACTTGATTCCTTGGCAATAAACCTTCTCCTTTCATTGCAAAAAGTGATTCACATAAAATATTCATGTAGTTAACATCCATGTCCACATAGAAAAATAATTTTAGTGCAACATCCAAGTAAATACACCATAGAATATTTATATTGATTGAATTCTATAAAATAAAGGAGTCATTCATCTTCATTAACTTTTCTTACCTGGAAAGAATGGTTCATTGCTAGAAAGACAAAATTGACACTTCACTTCTAGGTAATAAGGATTCTCTTTTCTTTCAAAGGAGTCCTGATCTTGATTAGTTTTTTTTTTTTTTTTTTTTTTTTTACATGGATTGAATGGTTAATTGCTTGAAAGATGAGAATGCTCTTCATTCCTAGCTGATTATGGTTTCTCCTTTCATTCCAAGATGTCATTCACACAAAGAAATAATGAAATTAACTTACCCGCACCAATCACTGATTTCATTGTGATATGGACATTATTGTGTCTTGGATAATATAAATTCGTTGAACTTTATGGAGAAACAAACCCATTACATTTGATCAACTTTATGAGAGAATTGTTTATTTGCTTGGAACATGAGACACTCTCTTGATAACTTAACAATAAAACTTCTCCTCTTGGTAATTTGGTTCCATTGAAATTCATTGAATAAAGAAGCTATGACTCTTGATTAGCTTTCTCTATTGAGAGAGAATAATTTATTACTAGAATCATTAGGGTTTTTACCTGATTGCTTGGTGATTAGGTTTCTCCTTTCATACAAGGAATCATTCACATAAGATAGAATGTACTGTCACTTCACTTTCTACTAATAAGGCTTCTCTTTTCATTCCATGGAGTCATTCACAAAAAGAAATAATAAAAATAACTTATATGTTTACATCAATCAATGGTTTCATTGTTAAGTGCACATGGTTCCATACTACATAGGTTGAATTGATTAAAAACCATTAAATGGAGAAGTGATCACTCTTGATTAACTTTCTTTAGCATAAGAAAATCATTTATTGCCTGACACATTATGTGATAATAGGACTTCTCCTCTAGGTAGCCAAATGCATTGGAGTCCAACAAATAAAGAATATATTACACCTGCTACATTTTTTTCTTACTAAAGGACAATTATTCATTGCTTGAATCTTTAGATAATTACCTGATACATTTGCCATAAGGCTTCTCCTTTTGTTACAAGGAATCATTTAAATAAAATGAGCATGCAATTAACATTCATGTCTACACCAACCATTGATTTTATTGTGACATGCATATCAATTCACTTTGGGTTGTCTAAATCCATCAAATTCCATCAAACAATAGAGTCATTCATCTTGATTAGCTTTTCTTACCTAGATAAAATGGTTCATTTCTTGAAACACAACACTATCACTTTATTCATAGCTAATATGGCTTCTCCTTTTATTCTAAGGACTCATAATCCAAATGATACGTGAAATTAACTTAAATGTCTAAACTGTTCATTAATTCCATTGTGAGAATCACTTTATTCTATATTAAGTAGTCCAAATCCATTGATGTCTATCCAGTAAAGAAGCTATTAGTCTTGATTAGCTATCATTACTATGATAGTGTAATTCATTACTTGAAACTTCAGATCGCCTCTTGATTATTTAACTACAAGACTTCTCTTTTAGGTACTCCACATCCATTGATGTCCATCAATTGATGGAGCTATTACCTTTATTAGCTTTCTTTACCTATAGAGTATAATTCATTTGTTGAAACCTGAGATTGTCACAATATTCCTTGGTAATAAGGCTTCTCCTTTTGTTATGAAGAATCATGCACACAAAATAAGTGTGCAATTAACATTCATGTATATGCCAAACATTAACTTCACTACAATATGCACATTAATACACCTTGGGTGAATCCATTAAATTCCATTAAAAAAAGTCATTCACCTTGATTTGTTCTTCTTACATGGATACTCTTTGGATGAAACAAGTGATAAATAAATCATTATTGGCTAATAAGACTTCTCTTTTCCTTCATAAGAGTCATTCATACAAAGAAATCATGAAATTAACTAAAATGTCTACACAAATCACTAATTACTTTGGGAGGTGCGTGTTGTTTCATATTAGATAGTTTAGATCTATTGAAATCCATTCAATAACACAGCTTTATCTCTTAATTAGCCTCCTTTATTGTGAGAGATTTGTTCAATACTTGAAACATGTGTTTTCCACTTTATTACACGCAATAGGGCTTCTCATTTGGTTAGTCTTAATCTATTCAAGTCCATCAAATAAAAGAGGTATTATTCTTAGCTATCCTTCTTTACCTAGAGAGAATTGTTGATAGCTTGAAAATTATGACCATCACTTGACTCCTTTGGAATAACACTTTTTCTTTCATTGTAAGGAATCATTCATAAAGAATAATCATTTAATTAACATTTATGTTTACCCAAATCATTAATTTCATTGTGACATGCATTTAATACCATTAAGTTTTCCAAGTCCAATTAATTCCATAAAAAAAATGCGTCATTCATTTTGATTAGCTTTTCTTACAAGGGTAGAATGGTTCATTGCCTAAAACATGAGACTAACACCTCATTTCCATGTATTAAGGTTTCTCTTTTCATTCCAAAGAGTCAATTCAAAGGAATCATGAAATTAACTTAAATGTCTAACATTGATCACTATTTTCATTAGGAGATACACGTGATTATGTCTTGAATAGTTTGAATCCAATGAACTGCATCTAATAAAGAAGCAAGTACTCTTGGTTAAATTTCTTTACTACGAGAGAATCAATTAGTTGAAACATGAGACATATCCTTGTTAATAAAAATTAGGAGTTCTCCTCAGGGTAGGTCAAGGTACTTGATGTTCATTAGGTAAAGGAACCATTGCTCTGGATTGGCTTCCATTACTAGAGGAGATTTGTGGTCCCTATGACTAAGGTTTTGAACTTTCTAGCTAGGACTAGCTAGCCTCATCTCTTTCTTCATTTGCCTTCTCCACTCTTTTGCTTTTGTTTAACACAAGAATTGTTCTTTGAATTTTAGGATCAAATGGCATAAGTTTTTTTCACCACTTTATCATGTCATGTACTAGGAAGAACCGTGCATAACAAAACGAATCAAAACTAAACTTCTAAATTAAAATCAAGACAAAGGGTCCTACTATTTTTAAGATTTCCAATTCTTGACGATGATGCCAAAAACTTCATGCATATAAATAACTACTAGCAAATGCATTACTCACTCAAGAAATATTCATAGTGAATAACACCAAAACATTAAGTAAATGTAACTTTATCTAGAAGACCAATTTCAAAGTTTGGAAGATTAAATAAGAACAAATAAAATCTAAATAGAAAAATGAATTGGTAAAAATAATGAGATTTAATCAAGAGAGAATATACAATGGTTTTTGAGTATACTGTATAAAGGTTAATAGAATTCTTGCTAAAGTGCTTTGAAGAAAAAGGGTCTATTCATAGGACCATGAATTTCCTATATTATTCAATACTCTTTTTCAAATTATATTTAATCTAGTTTTACCTATTAATGTAATATATATCTCTATGTAGAGTAAAATAGATAAAAGAGAATTAAATTTTGTAAAAAGCTCTAGCTTAAGTAGATATTTTTGAAATCCACCCATCATTACTACATCAACCATGTTTGTACATCTCCATATTTCATTTAATGTAAGGTATGCATTATTTGATCTAATGTAAGGACTCTCCTCTTAGTCTTAATCATGCATATAAATTCAATTTAGGCCATTAGGATTTTAAGAGCATTAAGCACTATAACACTTATTTTCCATGAAAGGAAAATTGTAAAATAGGATAAAATTATGGAAAACTACATAACTATGGTTAGGCAACATCATAACCTAAGTCAATAAAATTAGTTCATCCTAGACAAGGAAAACCAAATTAAAATTGAAAGGGAGTAGAATTTTAGGAGAATAGAATGATGAAATAGCTCTAGAATCACTCCTCTCCAAATCTTTTCACATTGCTCTTCCTTTAGAGCACAATTCTCTCTTCATTTCTATATGGTTGTGTATAGTTTTGCTCTTTTTCGTGCCTCCTTTATTGTTTGGAAGTCTCTCATTGATTAGGGTTTCTTACCTCTAGTCAAATCTGAAAAGATTCTGATCCATAACTTATGGTTATCTTCTAGAAACCAAATCAAACTTTGGCAAAAACTAGAATGTTGTAGCTCTATCTTTTAAATTTCTTTGGCTACAACAATCACTCAATTTGTGTGTGTGTAGCAAAGGTTGTGCTCAAAATATCGTACAGTCCTCAATCAATAACTAGATAGAATACTAATAAGCTTTGGTTTTCTTATTGAGACAATATTCCTTTTCAAGTAAATCTCCAAATTATACCAGAACCTCTTTTAAAATTTTTCTCAATTTTTCTTTTTACTTATCCATTGATAATTCTTCAAGTTTATGACCCAAATTGACACCAAATATTCACTTTGCTTCTTTACTACAGATAGAAAATTCAAATATATAAAATCTAAACAAAAGCAAACTTAATTAATAATAATAATACTAATTTGAGACCAGAAATATATGAAAATATATAGCAATTTAGATCTTATCAAAATGCATAAAAAGAGGGAGAGTTCAAGCAGATTAATGCTCCTTAAAGGAGTTTTGAACTTGTCAGAGAGA
Organism: Rhizophora apiculata; assembly: GCA_037832385.1. Taxonomy (NCBI): domain Eukaryota; kingdom Viridiplantae; phylum Streptophyta; class Magnoliopsida; order Malpighiales; family Rhizophoraceae; genus Rhizophora; species Rhizophora apiculata. The sequence goes on along the minus strand of CM075429.1, from coordinate 5,713,810 downwards.
AGCATTACTCAACTCCCATTTTAGTACTTCTAAAATTTGGCAAAACATTTGAGATTGAGTGTGATGCTTCTAGAGTCAGCATTGGTGATGTGTTGATGCAATAAGGTTGCCCCATTGCCTACTTAAATAAGAAACTCTTTGTTTCTTTATTAAACTACTTTACTTATGATAAAGAAATTTATGATTTTATTTGTGCACATGAACCACAACTAAATTACTTCTTACCCAAGAGATTTCATTATTGACACTAATCATGCATCACTAAAAGCATTTTGACAAAGGAAGAGTAAAATTAAATTAAATGTCTACATCGATCATTGATTTCATTGTGAGATACATATTATTATGTCTAATGAAAAACGCTTTTGTCCACCTTGGTTAGTTTGAATCAATAGACTCTAAATCTATTATGCTTGATTAGTTTCCCTTTACTACGAATGTAACCTTTATTGTGTATAACATGAGGCCATCTCTTAATTACTTCAAAATATCACTCCTCACCTTGGTTATCTAAATCCACTGAAGTCCATTGAATAAAGGAGCAATTAATCTTTATCAGCTTTCATTTTCATGAGAGAATTATTCATTGGTTGAATCATGACACTATCAATTGATTCCTTGTTAATTAGGCTTCTTCTTTTGTTGTAAGGAATTATCTATACAAGATGATCATTCAATGAACTTCCAGCCCTACACTGAACTTTAATTTTGTTACCATGTGCACATTAGTATGCCATACATAGTGTAAAATCCACTGAATTCTGTTAAACAATATGAGTCATTCATGCTGATTAAATTTCCTCAAATGGATGGATGGCTCATTGCTTGAAAGATGAGACTGGTAGTTCATTAATAGCCCATTTATAGCTAATTAAGGTTCTCCTTATGTTCTAAGGAGTCATTCACATAAAGAAATCATGAAATTAACTTAAATGTCTGCACCAATCAAAGATTTCATTGTGTAATGCATGTTATTATGTATTACAGAGTCTAAATCTATCGAATTCCACACAATAAAGTCGACTACTTTTGATTAACTTTTATTACCATAAGGGAATTGTTTATTGCTTGAAACTTCAGACCATCTCTTGATTACTTGAAATTATGACTTCTCTTTTGGAGTAGTCCATATCCATTGAAGTCCATTAAGGAGAGGAGCTCCTACTTTTAATTAGCTTTTCTTACTAGGGAGGATCCTTCATTACATGACACTTGAGACCATCTCTTGATTACTTGAAATTATGACTTCTCCTTTGGAGTAGTCCATATCCATTGAAGTCCATTAAGGAGAGGAGCTACTACTTTTAATTAGCTTTTCTTACTAGAGAAGGATCCTTCATTACATGAAACTTGAGACGTATACCTATATTTGGATAATTAGGCTTCTCCTTTCATTTTGAGGAATTATTCACACAAAATGACCCTTCAACCAACATCTAGGTTTACTTAAACTTTAATTTTTTGTAACATGCTTATCAATTCATCTTTGATAGTCTAAGTCCATTGAATTTCATCAAACAAAATGATGGAAGCCATATTGTACCAGCTCAAATCAACAAGGGAGTTGATGCTTTGCAAAACCTTGGAGGACCAATGACAAGGGCAAGGTCAAAGAAAATAAAGGAAGCTCTCAACAACTTGTTGTGCAACATTTACTATCAGGAAGTTGCTAGGTATGAGTTAAGGATGATGGAGGCTTCACCAGGGCTTGCAAATGTGTCATCTATGGAGGAATTTGAGAACCATGGCCTTAGGAAGGAAGTTGGATTTGGGAGCCCTGTTTGGGTATTTAAATGGATTATTTTCATGGGTTATATTGCTATGTAGTGGGTTGAACGAATTTCCTTAATAACCCCATCTTATTAGCTAGTGTTTTGGGGGGTTAGCATATAAAAAGGGCAGGAAGGGTGGTTGGAGGGGCAGAAAACCCATTTTCATGAATGTATGAGCTATTTTCTCTGGTTCTTTGAGAACTAATTTTGAACTTTCATACCTTTTCATGAATGTATGAGCTATTTTCTCTGGTTCTTTGAGATCTAATTTTGAACTTTCATACCTTTTCATGAATGTACGAGCTATTTTCTCTGATTCTTTAAGAACTAATTTTGAACTTTCATACTTGAGTGTGTTGGTTCAATAAACTTATCTTCTTCAATGTTGTTGTTGTTAGGAGTGGTGTTTGAATCTTATAGTTCTGGTTCTTGGTTGTTTATAATCATTGGCTCAAAACTCCAAGTTTGTATCACAAAAGGAGTCACTCATCTTGATTACCTTTTCTTAGATGGAAAGAATGGTTCATTATGAAATATATGACACTAACAATTCATTTTCTAGCTAATAATTGCTTTTCATTTGTTCTAATGAGTTGTTCACACATAGAAATCATGAAATTAACTTAAATGTTTACATTAATCACTAATTTAATTGCAAGATGCACATTATTATGTCTTAGGAAGTCCAAATCCATTGAATTCCATCCAATAAGGAATCTATTATCCTTAATTAACTTTCTTTCCTAAGTGAACATTGTTCATTGCTAGAAACATGAGATTGTCTCTTGATTACTTGTTTATCACTTCTCATATGGGTTATTTGAATCCAATGAAGTCCATGAAATAATGGAGTCATTACTTCTGAATAATAAGACTATCATTTGATCCCTCAACAATAAGGCTTCGCATTTTATTTCTTAGAATGATTCACACATAAAGATCATTTAATTAACATCTAGGACTACATTAAACTTTATTTTGTTGTAATAAACACATTGAAAAAATGGGCTATTACTCTTGATTAGGATTCTTTAGCAAGAAAGAATCATTGATTGCTTGAAACCTGAGAATGTCACTTGATTCCATTGTAATAAATCTACTCCTTTTGTTGTAGGGAATCATTCACACAAAATAATCATGCAATTAGCATTCATCTCTATAGCATTTATTGATTTTGTTGTTACATACACATCAAGATAACTTGGGTAAACTAAATCTATTGAATTTCATCAGACAAATGAATCTTCATCTTGATTAACTTTACTTACACGAGTAGAATGGTTCATTGCTTAAAGGATAAATAGTCTATTTCTAGTTATAAGGGCTTTTCTTTCATTCCAAGGAGTCATTCACCCAAAGGAATCATTAAATTAACTAAAATGTCTACACTTATTACTAATTTAAGTGAGAAATGCATGTTGTGATGTCTTAGGGAATCCAAATCTTTGAAGTTCATCCAATTAAGAAGGTGTCATTATTTTATTAGCCTTCCTTATAGTGAAATAATCATTTATTGCTTGAAGCATGAGACCATCTCTTAATTACTTGAAATTAGGACTTCACCATCAGGTTAGTCTGTATCCATTAAAATCCAGCAAAGAAAAGACTTATTACTCTTGATTAGCTTTTCTTACAAGGAAAGAATTGTTCATTTCTTGAAACTTGATACTTTACTTGATTCTTTTTCAATAAGGCTTCTCCTTTGTTACAAGAAATCATTCACACAAAGAAACCATGAAATTAATTTAAATGTCTACATCCATTAAGATTTCATAACAAGATGCATGTTATTAATAAGTCTTGCAAAGTTTGAATCTGTTGAATTCCACTCAATAAAGAAGCTAATAATCTTGATTGGCTTTCATTACTAGGAGTGAATTGTTCTTGATTACTTCACATTAGGACTTCTTCTTTGGGGTAATCCATATCTATTGAAGTCCATCAAGCAAATGAGCTATTACTCTTGATTAGTTTTCTTTACTAGTAGAGAATCATTCATTACTTGAAACGTGAGACATTTACTTGATTCCTAGATAATAAGGCTTCTCCTTTTGTTACAAAAAATCATTTACACAAAATGATCATTTAATCAATATCTAGGTATACACCAAACTTTAATTTTGTTGCAACATGTACATCAATAGACCTTAGGTACTCTAAATCCATTAAATTTCATCAAACAAAATGAGTCATTCATCTTGAATACCTTTTTTCCAATAGATAGAATGGTTTACTATGAGAAACATGAGACTGGCAATTTATTTCTACCCAATAAGGGTTATTATGTCATTCCATGAGTTGTTCACACAAAGAAATCATGAAATTAACTTGAATGTCTACACTAATTGCTTATTTAATTAGTTAGTGACACATGATATGATGCCTTAGGTAGTCCAAATCCATTGAAGTTCATTTAATAAAGGAACTATCACTCTTGATTATCTTTCCTTATTGTAAGAGAATCATTCATTACTTAAAACATGAGACCATCTCATCATTTCTTGACATTACAACTTCTCCTCTAGGTAGTCTGTCTCCATTGAAGTCCATCAAAGAAAAGTGTTAATACTTTTGATTAACTTTCTTTACTGAAAGAGCACTAGTCATTGGCTAAAATTTGAGACCTTTACCTGATTCCTCAATAATAATCCTTTCATTGTAAGGAATCATTCACACAAAACAATCATTCAATTAACATCTAGGTTTACACTAAACTTTCAATTTGTTGCAACATGCACATCAATACACCTCAGGTAGTCTAAATCCATTGAATTCCATCAAACAAAAGGAATCATTCATCTTGATTACCTTTCCTTAAATAGATAAAATGGTTCTTTGCAAGAAAGATGAGACTGGCAATTCCTTTCAAGCTAATAAAGGGTTCTTCTTTCATTCCAAAGAGTCGTTCACACAAAAAAAATCCTGAAATTAATTTAAATGTCTACACCAATTGCTGATTTAATTATGAGATTTACATTATTATGTCTTAGAAAATACAAATTCAATGAAGATCGTCCAATAAGGAAACTAGTATTCTTAATTAGCTTTCTTTACAAAGAGAGCATCATTGATTGCCATAAACATAAGATTGTCTCTTGATTGCTTGATAATATCACTTCTTATCCATATAGTTTGAATCTAATGAAGACCATTAAGTGAAGGAGCCATTACTTTTGAACAATTTTTTTTTTTTAAGAGAGAATCATTCTTTGCTTGAATAATAGGACAATGCTTTGATTCCTTAGCAATAAGGCTACTCATTTTGTTGCAAGGAATCATTCACATAAAACAATTATTCAATTAACACTAGGTCTACACCAAACATTAATTTTGTTGCAACATACACATTGAATAAAAGAGCTATTATTATTGATTAGCATTTTTATTAGGAGAGAATTTTTCATTGTTTGAAACTTGGGATCATTACTTGATTCCATGGCGATAAAGTTTCTCCTCTCCTAACAATTAACATCCACATTGATTTTACTATGACTTGTGCATCCATACATCCCAAGTAGTCTAAATACATTGGATTCCACTAGACAAAGGAGTCATTCAATTAAATTCATTTTTCTTACATGGATAGAATGGATCATTTGCTAAAAGATGAGCACTTTGTTTCTGGCAATTAAAGACTTTCTTTCATTCCAAGGAGACATTCACAAAAAGGAATTGTTAAATTGACCTAAATGTCTACAACAATCACTAATTTTATTTCCTAATGCACATGATGATTTTTTGGGTAGCCCAAATCCATTGAAGCCCATCTAACAAAGAAGCCATTTCTCTTGATTAGCTTTCCTTAAAGTGAGTCAACCATTCATTACTTGAACAATTAAATCATCACTTGATTTCTTGACAATAGGTTTTCTTCTCTAGGGTAGCCAAATCCATTAAAGTCCAGGAGCTATTACTCTTAATTAGCTTTCCTTTCCAAGAGAGAAAATCATTCATTGCTTAAAATATGAGAATGTTAACTAATTTCTTAGCTACAAGGCAGAATGAATCATTTGCACAAAATTATCATACAATTAACATCCATGTATGCGCCAAATATTAATTTCATCAGTACATGCATGTCCATACACATTAGGTTGTTTAAAACCATTGAATTCCAGCAAACAGAAGGAGTCATTCATCTTGATTTGCTTTTTCACATGAATCAAATGGTTCATTGCTTGAAAATGAGACCAACACTTTATAAATTTAACTTAAATGTCTACACCAATCATTGATTTTATTATAAGAGGCATATTATTATGTTTAGTGTAGTTCAAATCTAATGAAATCCATTCATTACTCCTCGTTAGTTTTCTTTACTTCAAGAGAATCATTCATTGTTTGATAGATGAGTCTATCTCTTGCTTACTCAATGATGCGACTTCTCATAGATAGTAGTTAGAATCCATTAAATTCAATCGAAGAATGAAGTTATTAATCTTGATTAACATTGTTTACTAGGAGAGAATCAATCATTGTTTGTAACTTGAGACTCATACCTCTTTGGCAATTTGGTTTCTATTTTTGATGCAAGGAATCATACACATAAAATGATCATGCAATCAACATCCATGTCTATAGTAAACATTTATTTTGTTATGGCATGTATTTCAATACACTTTGAATAGTCTAAATTAATTAAATTCCACCAAACAAAGAAGTCATTTATCTTGATTATCATTTTTTTACCTAGATAAAATGGTTAATTGCTTGAAAGATAAGACTGACACTTCATTTCTAACTAATTAGCCTTCTCCATTCATTTTAAGCAATCGTTCACAGAAAAGAATCATGGAATTAGCTTAGATTTGTACCTTGATCATTGATTTCATTGTAAGATGAATTTTATTACATCATGGGTTGTCCAAATCCATTGAAGTCCATCGAGTAAAGAAGCTCTAACACTTTATTAGCTTTCTTTACAATAAGAGATTCATTCACTAATTTAAATGAGACTGTTACTTGATCTACCTGACAATAGGGCTTCCCATTTTGGGTAGTCCAAATCTACTTAAGTCTATCAAATAAAGGAGCTTTTACAATTTATTAGCTTTCTTTATAATGTGAGAATCATTGATTGCTTCAAACATTAAACCTTTACCTAATTCTTTGGCAATAAGGCTTCTCCTTTTGTTGTAAGAAATCATTCACACAAAATGATCATGCAATTAACTTCCAATTCAACAATGAATATTAATTTTGTTGCGACATGCACATCAATGCAACTTAGCTAATCTGGAATCATTAAATTAATCAAACAAAGGGATACATTCATCATGATTAGCTTGTCTCACTTGCATAGAATGGTTTATTGCTTGAAAGATGACACTTCATTTTTAGTTAATAAGGTTTCTCCTTTCATTCACAACAGTCATTTACATAAAGAAATTGTTAAATTAATTTACATGACTACATTAATCACTCATTTTATTGCAAGATGATTGTTATTTTGGTTGTGGAATTTGAATCCACTGAAGAGTAAAGGGAAATTCCATTTCTATTTCCCTATTTATGGGAATGAAACTCTCTTGTGCATGATAATCATCATTTCCATCATTTCCCTACTTCTTCTAGTTAATCTCATTCATATTCCCTCTTTTCTTCTCTCCATAAAATAGATAAAATATAATAATAAATAATTTTGTATTGTAATGCCATTAAATATTTTTAAATTATCATAATAATTAAATCATCAATAATGGTTCTATTATATATATATATATATATATATATATAGAAGTGTTATATGAAATTATTATTATTACTATTATTAATACTATAGTTGAGAAAAAATGTAGTGATTAAAAACTATTCAAATTATTAATTAATAATTATTTTCACTATAAAATTGTTATGTTAATATATTTATTTTAAATTTTTATATTTATGATAATTAACTTAAATTATTGTTATGATAAATATTTTTGTTATTAGATAAATTTATTAATATAATTTTATTGTAATTAAATATATTCTAATAATTCACAAATTTAAATTATTATTATTATAAATATCATTAATAATAGACAAAATTTTTAATACAAATTTTATTTATATTTTTATGAATTAAATATATTTTAATCATATTATCATTATTTATCTTTTCTTTTATAGTAATTTTTATTTTGATTTTCATTCCAAATTTATTTAAAAAGCTACAAAGATAATTTGATTCTGATTTTACAGTAAATTAAATAGATAACAAAATTTACTATTTTCTTTTTAATTCCATTTGATTTCTATTTCAGACTATAAACCAAACATTCCCTTCATTCCTTGATTCTTGAGACTCACACATCGTTTTTTTGCAAGACTTCTCTCTTTGTTGCAAAGAAACATACACGCAAAATGATCAACCAATTAACATCCACCTCTACAACAAACATTAACTTCATTATGACATGCAAGTGAATACACTGTAGTGGTCTGAATCTATTGAATTCCATCAAATAAAAGATTCATTTATCTTTATTGGATTTTCATACATAGATAAAATAGTTCATTGCTTTAAAGATGAGACTGTCACATCACTTCTAGCTAGAGGACTTCTCCTTTCATTCTAAGGAGTTATTCATACAAATGAATCATGAAATTAACATAAATGTCTACACTTATCAATGATTTCATTGCAAAATGCATGTTATTATGTCTTGGGTAGCTCAAAACAATTGAAGTCCATCCAATAAAGAACCTGTTACTTTTAAATGGCTTTCTTTGCTATAATAGAATTATTCATTACTTTAAACATAAGATTATCTCTTGATTAGTTTACAAGAGGACTTCTCTAAGTAGTCCAAATCCATTGAAGGCCATTGAATAATAAATTTATTCATCTTTATTTGCTTTTCTTACATAGATAGAATGGTTCATTGCTTTAAAGATTAGGTGATCACATCACTTTTTGGTAGTAAGCCTTCTCTTTTCAGCCAAAGGAGACTTTCACACAAAGGAATCATGAAATTATATTAAATGTATACACTGATTAAAGATTTCATTATGAGATGCAACTTATTATGTTTGGATAGTCCAAATCTATTAAAATCCATCCAACAAAGAATCTGTTTCTCTTGACTGACATTTTTACTACCAGAGAATTATTCATTACTTTAAACATAAGATCATCATTTGGTTGCTTAACAATAAAACTTCTCCGTTGGGTGGTCTTAATCCATTAAATTCCATAGAATAATGGAGCAATTACTCTTGACCAACTTTCTTTGCTATGAAGTTGGTTGAAACTTTAGAGCATCACCAAATTCCTTGGCAACAAGGCTTCTCTTATCATTACAAAGAATAATTCACACAAAATGATAATGCAATTAATATCCCTATCTACATTGAAAGTTAATTTCATTGTGCCATGCTTGTCAATGCACCTTGGGTTGTCTGAATTCTTTGAATTCCTTCAAATGAAGTAGTCATTCAACTTGATTTACCTTCTTTACATGGATAAAGTGTCTTACTGTGTGAAACAGGAACTTGTCTTTACATTTTTTTGCTAGTATGGGTTCTATTTCGAGAAGTCATTCATACAAAGGAATCATGGAATTAACATAAATGTCTAAACTGATCATTGATTTTATTGGGAGATGCATATTATTGTGCCTCAAGTAGTTTGAATACATCAAAGTTCAAATAATAGGAAGTTATCACTCTTGGTTAGAATCATTCATTATGTGAAAGATGAGAAGGTCTCTTGATTACTTTAAACATGGACTTTTAACCTTAAAGTCCATTGAGTGAAGGATTTACTAACCTTAATAAGCTTTCTTTACTGTGAGAGAATCATTTAATAATTCAAACTTAAGATCGCCATCTGATTCCTTGGCCATAAGGTTTCTTCTTTTATTGCAAGTAATCATTGACATAAAATGATCAAGCAATTAACATCCATGTTTACACTCAAACATTAATTTCATTGCAACATGTATGTCAATACATTGTAAGTAGTCTTAATTCATTAATTTTCATCAAACAAAGGTGTCAATCATCTTGATTAGCTTTTCTTACTTGCATAAAAAGTTCATTGTTTGAAAGATGAGGTTGTCACTTGATTTCCAACTATTTTTCCTTTCATTTTAAAAATTTCATTCACAAAAAGGAATCATGAAATTACCTTTAATTTCTATACCAATTGTTGCTTTCATTGTGAGATGCATGTTATTATATCTTGGGCAAACAATAGCTATTGAGGTTTGTTGAATAAAGGAGCTACTACTCTTGTTTACCTTTCATGATGAGGAGAGATCGTTCATTGCATGAAAAATGAGACAATCTCTTGATTACTTAAAAATATGACTTCCCATCTTGAAGTTTGAATCTATTGAAGTCCATCCAATAAAGGACTTATAACTCTTATGTAGTCTTATTTAGTAGGAAAGAATCATCTGTTGCTTGATTCTTAAGTCTGGTACCTAATTCCTTGGCAATCAAGCTTCTCCTTTCATTGCAACATTGATACAAGATGTTCGTGCAACTAACCTCCATGTCTTTAACACACCATAGGTAGTATGAATCCATTGAATTCCATAAAACAAAGTAGTCATTCATCATAATTGTCTTTTCTTACATGCATAGAGTGGTTCATTGACAAAAACTTAAGACTGTCACATCATTCTTAGCTAGTAAGGCTTCTCATTTCATTTTATGGGGTCATTTACCCAAATGATTCATTAAATTAACTCAATTTTCTACACTTATCACTGATTTGACTGCAAGAAGCACGTTATTATGTCTTGGGTAGTCCAAATCCATGGATGTTCATCCAATAAAGAAGTTATAACTATTCATTACCTTTATTTACTATTAAAGAGTCTTCATTGTTTAAAAAGTGAGAGTGTTGTGAGACTTTAAACATTCTAGTACACATGCAAGAATGCACGAACATACAAGTAGTATAATGAAGTATTTCATTAAAGATTGATCGCAAAAAAGAATTATATTAAACTTAATAAGTAGAAAATTTGTAGTTAATCAATTTTACTTGAAATACCAAGTGTTAACAAGGTTATTAAACCCTATGTACGTAAGAAGCAACTTTAGAATTGCAATTGATGATGAAAAAATGGCCTAGGGTATGTAATTTCACCTAAAAATTAGTTTCATGAACTTCATCATCTTAAAATATACTACAAAGTTCAATGTCAACTGAATGTACTAAAATATTTAACACCTCATCTTGTAAGTTGATGAAGATGCTTCATTAAATAAAACACTATATTCTTATGTTAATTCTCTTAAAGTAGCTCATTAAGATAGAACATTCTTTCACAGTTTCACATCCAGAAAAGCTATATTCCTATCCATTTTAATGATAAGTCACTTTATTCATTTTTCCTAATTTAGATTATCTCTTCCAAGAGTCATCTAAATCTTGCAATTAATTCAATTATTAATCAAATAACTAAAAACACTATGAACATAATAAAGCAAACAATCAACAATGTGATGCAATTAATCAAGAATCCAAAATCATATCAAAACTTCAAGCTAAAGATCGATTACCACCCTAGAAAAAGAATGCAGCCAAAGCTTGGATATTGAAATTAAACATCAACATGAATAAATATGAAGAAAGATTGAAGATAGAGCTAAAAGCACCATGGTATGCTACCCAAAACATAAAATTGAAAATCTCCAAGATTTTGATCCAAATCTTGCTTTATGTTCTCTTTCTTCAAGTTTCCAAGTCTTTGTCCTCACTTTGACCACTATATTTTTTCTTTTTTTGATTAGTTGGTGGATGATACCCTGTAACTCCACTATGCTTTTCCTTTTATCCCTTTCATGAATCATATCTCTACTATTCAAATTCATATGTGGATGACCAAATGTTGTGTGAAATCCAAAAGAAGATTCCCCCAAATTTCAAAAAAACTTGATCATCTTTCTTTCCTTACATGTCATTTGTCATGGACTTGCATCTTTAGTTGAAGTTATCAAAAAAAATTAGGTTTAGTTCCAAATAAGATTGTACCTCTTCACTTATCTTCAATTTCCCATAAGAATCTCATCAATTTGAATTATAGGTAGGAAGTTATGCCCAAAATATGCAACATGCAAAATATGGATATCTTCCTTCTTTTGAGTGCTTGGTGCCTTAATATGATGGACACGCATGAATACAAGGATTGTCCTTTTGAATGCCATGTCCATAGTTATTTAGGTTTTTTATAAGATCTTTGAATCCATTTTCTTGAATTCCCACCATTGAGCTCCAATTAGCCTTACAAGACAATTTGCAAGATTTAGTGCATAACCATGCTAATTGAGAAACTATTATGACAAAAATACTAATTTAGAGATGTGAAATTGTGTAAAAAATGAGCTTATCAGAGATTGTCACTTGATTACTTGAAAATAAGTTTCTTCTCTGGTAGTTACTCTTTGATTTCAATTTTTAATTAGGAAAGAATCATTCATTCCATGAAACTTCTAATTGACATTAGATTTCTTTGGCTATAAGGATTTTCTTTTCATTGCAAAAAATCATTCACACAAAATGATCATACAAACTAACATTCATATCAAAACCAACATTAATTTCATTGCAACATTTTTGTCAATATACCTTGGGTAGTTTAAATCCATTGAATTTCACAAAAAAAAAAAAAAAAAAAGTCATTTATCTAGAATAGCTTTTTTTTTCACGGATTGAATGCATCATTGAAGTCCATCATGAAAATAACTTAATATTTACACTAATGCTTGAATTGATTATGAGATATATATTCCATGACTTGTGCAATCAAAATCCATTGAAGTCCATCATGAAAATAACTTATTATTTATACTAATGCTTTGAATTGATTATGAGATATATATTCCTATGACTTGTGCAATTCAAAATCTATTGAAGTCCATCAAATAAAGAAGCTATTATTATTGACTAGCTTTATTTACTATGATAGAATCTTTCATTGCTTGAAGCACAAAATTGTCTCGTGATTTGTTGAAAATAGTACTTCTTCTCAAAGGTTGTCTGAATCCACCAATTTTTATCAAATAAATAAGCTATTACTCTTGATTAGATTTTCTTACCAATTTAAAATCATTCATTGCTTGAAACATGAGATTGACACCAGATTCCTTCACAGTAAGGCTTTACTTTTCATTGCAATGAATTATTCACACAAAAAGACAACATAATTAATGTCCATGTTTACACTAAACATTAATTTAATTGTGACATGCACATCAATACCACTTAGGTGGTTTCAATCCATTGAGTTTCATCAAATAAAGTAGTCTTTCATTTTATTTAGGGCTTTCTTCATTGATGGAATGGCTCATTACTTGAAAGAGTAGATCACAGCCATATTTCTTGCTAGTAAAATTCTATTCAAGAGTCATTCACTCAAAGCCCAGCATGAAATTAACTTAAATATTGGCACCGATCACTGACTTCATTGCAAGATGCATGCTATCATTTCTTACGTAGTTCCAAATCTATAAAGTTCATCCAATCAAAACAGCTGTTTACTCTTAATTAGCATTCTTTACTATAAGACAAAATTAATTAATTACTTGAAATAAGAAACGGTAGGTCTCGCATTACTTTACAAGGACTTCTCTTGTACACAAAAATATTGAAATCCCATCAAATAACCAAGCTATTTACTCTCCTTAGCCTTCCCCTTAACATGAGAGAATCATGTCATTTGTTTGAAAACTGAGCATTGTCAACTTGATTCTTAGGCACAATCCTATTTTGTGTAAGGAATCATATACACAAAATAAAGCATGCTAGTTAAATTCCCTATCTAAATCTCTTGAATTCCATCAAACATAGTCATTCATCTGTGATTAGATTTCCTTAATGACATTCATTCATGAAACATGAAACAAAACACTTTCATTCTAGCAAGAAGACTATCTTCCGTTGTTTAAAGATGTCATTACACACAAGGGAATAATTAATTTAAACTATAATGTCAACAATAAATTTCTGATTCCCATTACAAGATGCACTTATTGTATTTAAGATAGTCTATTCAAAAACAACAGCTTTTGTTCTTGATTAGTCTTTACTGTGAGTGATTTGTTTATTGATTGGAAACCATGAATCTATCTGTTGATTGCTGCTATAGGCTTCTCAATTTGAATATCTGAATCCATGAAGTCAATTGAATAAAAGAAGCTATAACTCTTGGCTATCTTTCTTTGTCCAAGAAGTCTTAATTTCTAGAAATCATTCACCAAAGAATGATGATGCAATTAACATACACTTCAAACACCCCCAAAAAAAAAAAACCCATTAGGTAGTCTAAGTCTATTTTAATACCATAAACACAAACGAATTATTCATCTGATTAGCTTTTCTTATGTGGATGGGAATGGTTTCATGCTTGAAACACAAGAATCACACTTCATTTCAAGCAATAAGGCTTCTCAATTCATCTCAAAGGAGTCATTTACACAAAGGAATTGTTGAAATTAAGATAATATGTCTACATTGATCACTGATGCGATTATGAGATGGTCATTATTATATTTTTATGTTAGTCTGAATCCATGAAGTTCCATCAATAAAGAAGTTTTACTTCCCTTGACTTAACTTTCTTATTATGAGAGATCCACTCAATGAACTTAAAAAACATGTGATATTTCTGGTATTAGACAATAGGGTTCTCCCTCAGATATACAATCCGTTGGAACTTAAATAATGAAACTATTTGCTTCTTAATTAGCTTTCTTTTACTAAAAGAGAACTTATCCCTAAGAACCTTGAGACATCCCTTTATTCTTAGGCAATAATGCTTCTCCTTTCATTCTAAGGATTCATGGCATAATAACATGCCAATTAACATCCCATTTCCCTAAATTCAAACATACTTTTTTTGGAGGGGGTGGGGGGGAGACAAGTTATGTTAATATACCTTATGTATTCTGAATACATTGAATTTATTTTAAAAAAAAGGAAGCCATTCATACTTTATTATATTTTGTTATGTGGATAGAATGGTTCATTGCCTAAAAAACATGAGATCCATCACTTCCAATTATTACTAATAAGGCTTCTCTTTGGTTTTAAGGAATCATTCTTAACAAATGCATTCATGAAATTAACTTAAAATATCCCACCACTAATCCATTAATTCTATTATGAGATGACACATACTATCTAGTGAGTTTCAAACTAATTAAAGTTCATATAGAAACATGCTATTTCATGGCATGTCAAGAAAAGGCTTCTTCCAAAATCATTACTATTACATATTGACACACTCAATTGACAAAACCCTATAGTAATCATGGTTACAAGGAGAAAAAGCCCAACCTATTCATCTCTGACCATTACACGATCCAAACACACTCATCTGGATTGCCATTGTTCAACCCATTTTGTTATATTAAGATGTCCCAAAGGGGAATTGAAGTAGTGGGTCCTCTTCTCTTGCATTGAGGATGTGGAAGCAACAGTAATTTAGAGCCAAGGAAATCTCATAAGACTTTTAATTCTTCTCATTGTGGTAGATAAGTCTAATAAAATGTTATTAGTAAATTATGAAGTTTATCTAGATAGTATTTAAAAATGTAATCTATTAGATAGGGAGATTTTCAAGGAGTTTTTAATGGTTATGTCTTCTAGAATTTCTCTAAATTCCTAAAATGGAGTTGAACTTTAAACATAGAAGGAATCATGGTTTGAATTTTACAAAACTAAAGTTTTTTTTTTTAATCATGATTTTAGTATCTTCTTATATATTTAAGAGGTGGCAAACTTTGAATTCCTTATTCTTTTGCATGGTAGCTTAGCTTTGTATCACTTATTGAGGTGGAATCCCCTTAAACTTCTCACTTAGTCATCTCTAATTCCTTTCCAACTTACCCTTATTTGCCATCATTTGATATTAAAGCTCTTATTATATATCCATGGAGAATCAAAATACCCCTTTGTTGCCCAAGGCCTTGACCTTGCAAGAAAACTCTAGTTTAAAAATTACAAAAAATTGAGCTTTGTGCTTGCTGAGATTAATTTGGCTAGGGTAGGAGAGAAAAGAAAATCTAAAATTAAGAAGTTTGGCACAAATGAAAAGATTGAATAAATAACAATTTCATCTTAGGAAACTATAGCATTATTTGTGCTAAAAACTCGACACATAAAGCAAAATGATTTAATTTCATTGAAGATATATATGAGGAATTTAAGACTCTCCTCTTGAGATGTGAAATGAATAAGAGTCTATGAGAAAAACCCTTAGCTCATTTTTTGCTGGATTAAGTAGGGCCATTCCTAATATGGCTGAGATGGAACCATACTGGTTAATGAAATCAAATGTTGGCAAACTATGAAGAAAGAGCATACTCAAAGGCTCTAAAGATCTGCTTCAATTCATGAGCAAGGACTCATTCTTTGACTATGGATAATCTAAGGGAAAAGAACTATAATTTTAAACAACAGCAAAGAAAAGACCAAGTGATCTGAATAAGGGTAGGATGGAAAGAAATAAAGATGTCTGCTGAAAATGTTAAAGCGGAATTCAACACAATTGTGATACAAGCTGAGCGTACCACACTGAAAGATCACAAAATGAAGGTTCATGACCTCCATGTTGTCCTTCCATTTTGGAGTTATAAAATAGTAAACCACCTTTAGTTTAAATAAAATCTACCATGTTGGGAGCTTAACTCAATTTTCCATAAGGTATAACATTAGAACTTATTTTAAAAACTCACTATCAGGGATAGATTACGCTCATTAAACATAATACTACTATCTAGATAGACTCTACAGTTAGCAGAAACCATTTATTAGACATATTTTCCCAATGGAGCTAGAATAATTTAAAATCTTCATAAGATTATTTGACTCTAATTTAGTGCTTGCACGTCCATAGATGCAAGAGATTAGGCCTTACTACTTCAATTGCCCATTAGGACATCTGTTAATGCAGCCAAAAGTGAGCTAGAGGGAATGGTTTATCTAGATAAGTGTGTTTCTGAATGGTCTTGTGAGATGATTAATTGGGCACTTCTTCCATGCAACCATTAACAATATTTTTTTAATTTAGTGCATAATGTGTCTTAGTTGGACAATTTCAACAGGAGCCTTTTTTTTTGCAATGCATCAGAACTCCCCTGGTTGTGAAGGGATTGTCCCTCAAATCCAACAAGTTGATTTGTTCACTTAAATAGGGAGAAAGCGCCCTTGACATTTCAAGGTACGTAGAATCATTGTAATATCCCAACAAATCAATATTATTTGCATTTGACCAATTCCTTTCTAGTACTTTTAAAGGACCTCAACCCTTGGGCATAATTTGGACTTCCTCTTTTGATGAAAAATTGTTTTGTTTGCCAAAAGGAATCCAACTGAGTCCTTTGAGCTAAAAGGGAATAGATTTTCTAT
>CM075429.1:5570186-5696186 GCA_037832385.1 Rhizophora apiculata | reverse complement strand
CTTCCATTAGTCAGAACCCAGCAAAAACAGAGAATATAATGAAAATGGAGGGAAAAAGCAATTGGGAATTATAGACATATCTTAAATTGTGGTCTCACATTAGGGCAAAGCATGTTTAGATTAACACGTAGACAATTTTATTAAGCTAGCATCCTAATTAACATTACAATGTCACCTGAAAAATAGAACAGATATTCTTCTGACCATTTAAAAAGGCATGGTCGAATATTGATACTCTTTGCTGGTTTCTACTTTATTATCACTGCAGATAGGGTCAAAAATCATTTGATATAGACAATAAGCAGACCCCATGCTTATAATAACTGCAGGTCCTTTTGTAGTTTGCATAGCTTTGACCTATTTAAAATTTTTCAGTGACCAATTATTGTCATTCAATGGAACAATTAATAAGATTTCTAATTTTTTGTGCTTTTAACGTCATTGGTCCTTGGATGATTAATAGTGACAGTCAATATGTCAAATGTAACATGTACCATATTCAATTTAGATGTGTTCCTTGTAAGATGCATGCAATATCAAGCTCATCAATTATGTTCCAAAGTAAATTTCAAGATTTCTTGCCAGAGATGAGACCTGTGTAATTGGTGAAAAGCTAAAGTTGCCTTAAAAAGCTTATGCAATCAGGAATCTAGGTCAAGCAAAGGCAAATATGAGCAATTCTAGGACCATACACAAGGTTTGAGTGAACATTGTACCTTAAAAATAGTTTTGTGCGGAGCTATGAAAAGCAAAGATGTGGTTAATAATATTATTTCAAATTTCTATCTTCATTTTTAATGTTTCTCATTGGACTTCAATACAACCCTTGAAGTTTGAACTTTGACTTAACCTAGATTGCTACTCCATACCTCTATCCAAGAATTAGTGTTTATTTTGTTTGTATAATGCATCAAGCTAAACAATTCTTTGAGACACAATTTGATGACTAACTGATGGAAGCCATATTGTACCAGCTCAAATCAACAAGGGAGTTGATGCTTTGCAAAACCTTGGAGGACCAATGACAAGTGCAAGGTCAAAGAAAATAAAGGAAGCTCTCAACAACTTGTTGTGCGACATTTATCATCAGGAAGTTGTTAGGTACGAGTTAAGGATGATGGAGGCTTCACCAAGGCTTGCAAATGTGTCCTTTGTGGAGGAATTTGAGAACCATGGCCTTGGGAAGGATGTTGGATTTGGGAGCCCCTGTTTGGGCATTTAAATGGATTATTTTCATGGGTTATATTGTTCTGTAGTGGGTTGAACGAATTTTCTCAATAAGCCCATCTTATTAGCTAGGGTTTTTTGGGGTACTAATTTCCTTAATAAGCCCATCTTATTAGTTAGGGTTTTTGGGGGTACGAATTTCCTTAATAAACCCATCTTATTAGTTAGGATTTTGGGGGGATAACATATAAAAAGGGCAGAAAGAGTGGCTGGAGGCACAACGGATCTTTATGAATGTATGAGCTATTTTCTCTGGTTCCTTAGAGTTGAGGACTACTATAGTTAAGTGGAGAGCAAACACGTAAGAGAGTGAGTTTTGTGAGGTATATTCTCTATTTACTAACAATTTTGCATATCAAATGTCTAATGCTAAAGAAGGCAGTTTCCTACATGGAGAGGAGGAAGTAGTTGTTCCAGATTTCAAATTGCTTATGAAATCCTTAGAGTAGAAGTTTGATAGGATTGACCAAATGTTTTGGGAAGTTCGACGCAGGTGGATAAAATAGAAGGGGAATCGAGTGTCAATCCTAAGAGTCCAGCTGGAAGGGTGATGAAGGAGCAATTTGAACATGACTTTGGTGAAGATGGTGATGATTATTATAATGATGGTGATAATGCTAGTAGAAACTTCAGAGGTGGATTTAGAGGAGGACATGGTAATAGGAATAGTAGAGGAGTAAGAGGCAATGAAAATGTTTATGATAGGCACAATAGAGGTTGGGATAACAGAAATAGAGTGGAGGAAGGAGTAGATAAAAATCTTAATAGTATTAAAATGAAAATACCTTCTTTCCAAGGGAAAACTAACTCTAATGTCTATTTGGATTGGGAACAAAGGGTAGAATTAATATATGAGCGCTACAACTTCTCTGAGGAGAAGAAAGTGAAGTTAACTGTGGCAGAGTTCACTGATTATGCTGTAGTATGGTAAGACCAGCAAGTTACCACTAGGAGAAGAAATTTGGAGAGAACTGTAGAAACTTGGAATGAGTTGAAGACTGTGATGAGAAGGAGATTTGTTCCCAACTCTTATTATAGGGATTTGTATAACAAGTTGCAAAGCCTTATGCAAGGTTCCAAGAGTATGGAAGAGTACCATAAAGAGATGGAAATTGCTATGGTTAGGGCAAATGTAATGGAGGATAGGGAAGCAACCATGGCTAGGTTCCTCTAAGGGTTGAATAGAAGCATAGTTAATGTGGTAGAACTACAACACTATGTAGAGCTTGAAGACATGGTACACATTGCCATGAAAGTTGAGAGACAACTTAAGGGAAGGAGCACTTCTAAAAATAATCAGAATATAGGTTCATCTTTTTGGAAGTCAAACTGGGGGAAGAAGGAAGAGAAGATGACTTCTGAGCTTAAAACCAATTCACATAGACCGGAGACTAGTGGGGGCAGCCTGGAAAGGGGCAAATTTGAAGAAAAACTTGAGGGCACCCAAGGAAAAACTAGAAACATCAAATGCTTTAGATGTCTAGGTAGGGGTCATGTGGCTTCACAATGTCCTAACAAGAGAATCATGTACCTTAAGGAGAATGGTGACTATGTGTCTGGCGGTGATGCTAGTGATGAAGACCAAATGCCGCCACTAGAGGATGCTAGTGATGTTGATGAAGGGATAGAGTATCCAGAGCATGTTGGAAGGCTTTTAGTAGCAAGGAGAGCCCTTAGTGTGCAGGTTAAGGAGGAGGATGATGTTAGATGCAGCGGGAAAATATTTTCCATACTTGATATTTGGTTCAAGATAGACTCTGTTGCTTGATCATCGATGGAGGTAGTTACACCAATGTAGCAAGTACAAAGTTGGTAGAAAAATTGAACTTGCCTACAATTAAACATCCTAGGCCATATAATTTGCAATGGTTGAATGACAGTGGAGTGGTGAAAGTGACTAAACAAGTTGTGGTTCCATTTTCCGTTGGTAGATATAAGAATGAGTTATTTTGTGATGTTGTACCTATGCAGGCTGGGCATTTGTTATTGGGCCGTCCTTGGCAATTTGATAGAAAAGTTTTGCATGATGGTTACAAGAACTGCTATTCTTTCACCATGGATGGAAAACCATTTACACTTGTTCCATTGACTCCAAAACAGGTGTATGAAGACCAAGTGAGACTTTATGAAAGTGAGCAAAAGGGGAGGAGCAAAAAGAAAGAGAGAGTTGAGAGAAAAGAAAGTAAAGGAGAGAAAAACAAGGTAAACACATTTGAGAGTGCTAAGTACAAGAGTGGTCAGGCTTATGAGAGTGAAGATGAAAGAAAACAAGTGAGTGTGTTTGGAAAAAAGGAGCAGATGTTAGGGTTGCCTTCCAAGCTAGGCAACAAATGATCTTGATCCTTTACAAGGATTCTTATTTCTCTAACACTAACCTTGATTCATCTTTGCCTAGTGCTATTTTATCTTTGTTACAGGATTATAATGATGTATTCCCTAAGGAGATCCCAAATGGTTTACCACCAAGGAGAGGGATTGAACATCACATTGATCTTATTCCTGGAGCTCCCATTCCCAATAAGCCAGTGTATAGAAGTAATCCTGGGGAGACAAAGGAGCTTTAGAGGCAAGTTGATGAGTTGATAAGGAAGGGACATGTAAGGGAAAGCATGAGTCCATGTGCAGTGCCAGTCTTGCTTGTGCCAAAGAAAGATGGATCTTGGAGGATGTGTGTCGATTATAGAGCTATCAACAAAATAACAATTAAGTGTCGACATCCTATACCCAGGCTTGATGATATGCTAGATGAATTACATGGTGCTTGTTATTTCTCTAAAATTGACCTTAAGAGTGGGTATCATCAAATTAGGATGAGGGCAGGAGATGAATGGAAAACTGCATTCAAGACCAAGCATGGTTTGTATGAATGGTCAGTTATGCCCTTCGGTTTAACTAATGCACCTAGTACTTTTATGAGATTAATGAATCATGTCTTGAGACCTTTGTTAGGAAAGTTTGTTGTGGCTTATTTTGATGACATATTAGTATACAGCAGGAATTTACAAGAGCATATTGAATATTTGCATTGTATGCTTGATGTTTTGAGGAAAGAGAAATCGTATGCCAATTTGAAGAAATGTGAGTTTTGCAAGGATCATGTCATTTTCTTGGGTTATGTTGTGTCTGCTCATGGCATAGAGGTTGATAAAGAGAAGATTAAGGCAATTCAAGAATGGCCTACACCTAAGAATGTGAGTGATGTGAGGAGTTTCCATGGTTTGGCTAACTTTTATAGCAGGTTCATTAAGGATTTTAGTACCATAGCTGCACCATTGATTGAGGTGATTAAAAAAAGTATGGGTTTCAAGTGGGGTAAGGAACAACAAGATGCCTTTGATTCACTTAAGTCTAAGTTGTGTAATGCACCACTTCTTGCTTTGCCTGATTTTTCTAAGATCTTTGAAATTGAATGTGATGCATCGGGCATTGGGATTGGGGGAGTTCTGATGTAAGAGAAACAACCTATCGCATTCTTTAGTGAGAAGTTGAGTGGGGTAACATTGAATTATCCAACTTATGATAAAGAAATGTATGCACTTGTTAGGGTTTTAGAAACATGGTGGCATTACCTTTGGCCCAAGGCGTTTGTAATTCATACTGATCATGAGTCTTTAAAATACTTGAAGAGGCAAGGTAAGTTGAATAGGAGACATGCAAAATGGGTTGAGTTTATTGAAACTTTTCTTCATGTAATTCAATACAAATCAGGTAAGGAAAATGTTGTTGCTGATGCATTGTCACGTAGGTACACATTGATTAGTACTTTGAGTGTTAAGTTGCTAGGGTTTGAGCACATTATTGATGTGTATGCTAATGATGCTGACTTTAGTAATGTATATGCTGCATGTGAGAAAACTGCCTTTGGTAAGTTCTCTAGACATGAGAGGTATTTGTTTAGAGTAAATAAGGTTTGTATTCCTCAAAGGCCTATGAGAGCATTACTTGTGAGAGAAGCTCATGGGGGTGGTTTAATGCAACACTTTGGCATTTAAATGACTTTTGATATTTTACATGAACATTTCTTTTGGCCACATATGAAAAGGGATGTTGAAAGAGTTTATGCCAAGTGTATTACCTGTAGACAAGCTAAGTCTAAGGTTTTGCCCCATGGTAAGTATATGCCCTTAGAAATTCCTTGTGAATCTTGGACCAACATTTCTATGGATTTTTTTCTTGGGTTACCTACGTCCAAGAAGGGCCGAGATTGTATTCTTGTTGCAGTTGACAGGTTTTCAAAGATGACACATTTCATTGCGTGCACGAAAATGGATGATGCCACACACATTGCAGACTTATTTTTTAGAGAGATTATTTGCCTACATGAAGTGCTGAAGAGTATTGTATCAGATCGTGATGCAAAATTTTTAAGCCATTTTTGGAAGACATTATGGGGTAAGTTTGGAACAAAGTTGTTTTCTACAACTTACCACCCACAAACCGAGGGACAAACTAGGATAGTAAATCGAACTCTTTGTACATTGTTGCGTGCTGTTATTGATAAGAACTCTAGAACCTGGGAAGAATGTTTGCCTTTTGTGGAATTTGCCTATAATTGTGTTGTTCATAGTGCTACAGATTATTCTCCTTTCGAGCTTGTTTATGGTTTTAATCTATTATCTCCTTTGGATTTAGCACCACTGCCTATACAGGACAGGGTTAATTTAGATGGGAAAAAGAAAGCTGAAGTGGTTAGGCAACTTCATGAGAAAGCTAGGCTTAACATTGAGAGAAAAACCAAACAATATGAAACACAAGCCAACAAAGGTCGTAGGCATATCACTTTTGAACCTAGTGATTGGGTTTGGGTATAATTGCGGAAGGATAGATTTCCTATGTAAAGGAAATCAAAGTTGCAACCAAGGGGAGATGATCCTTTTCAAGTGGTGGCAAGAGTCAATGATAATGCATATAAATTTGACTTGCCAGGTGAGTATAATGTCAGTGCAACATTTAATGTTTCTGACCTTTCTCCTTTTCTCCTTGATGATGTAGGTGCTGATTTGAGGACAAATCATTTTGAGGAGAGCGGGAATGATGGAAGCCATATTGTACCAGCTCAAATCAACAAGGGAGTTGATGCTTTGCAAAACCTTGGAGGACTAATGACAAGGGCAAGGTCAAAGAAAATAAAACAAGCTCTCAACAACTTGTTGTGGGACATTTACCATCAAGAAGTTGCTAGGTACAAGTTAAGGATGATGGAGGCTGCACTAGGGCTTGCAAATGTGTCATCTGTGGAGGAATTTGGGAACCATGGCCTTGGGAAGGATGTTGGATTTGGGAGCCCATGTTTAGGCATTTAAATGGATTATTTTCATGGGTTATATTGTTATGTAGTGGGTTAAACGAATTTCCTTAATAAGCCCATCTTATTAGCTAGTGTTTTTTGGGCTGCGAATTTCCTTAATAAGCCCATCTTATTAGGTAGGGTTTTTGGGGGTACGAATTTCCTTAATAAGCCCATCTTATTAGCTAGGGTTTTTGGGGGATAACATATAAAAAGGGCAGAAAGGGTGGCTGGAGGCACAATGGATCTTTATGAATGTATGAGCTAATTTCTTTGGTTCCTTGAGAACTAATTCTGAACTTTCATACTTGAGTGTGTTGGTTCAATAGACTTATCTTCTTCAACATTGTTGTTGTTAGGAGTGGCATCTGAATCTTATAGTTCTGGTTGTTGGTTGTCTATAATCATTGGGTCAGAACTCCAAATCCCTTAACCTTTGTTAGAATGATCCTATACCATCATTGGTGTTGGGTTCCGTTTACATATAATCGGAGTTCATATCACTAACACCTAAATTTTTTCTGTAGGAAAAATAGCCATCGGCTGTGATGTGATGTCCATTTAGAGTCTACTTGGGAATAAGACTTTTCTAGCCATATGCAGTAAATAGTATAGGCAACTTTTTATTGTCCCCCCCAACACTCTTTAGCATGTTTGGTTGTACCAGATAAATTGGGTATATCTTCATATCATGACTCTCAAACTTAATGTTCTCCACATAATTATAGGAAAAGAACGTACCATCTGTTAAAGAAAAAAAAAAAAACAAAAGAGGTCATACCTTAATTAATTTAGACTTAACAACTATGTTTCAAATGTTCCTTCAATGTTCTAGCCATGAATAATTTTTTCCTAAGATTTTTAGTACTGGATAAATTGGTCTACCAGGAAAGTGAAAAATGGTATTAAGTTATGTATCACATGTCATTTTTAACTAGGCTAAATTTGTCTATTATTATGTAATAGAGGTTATGTGAATCCCCTCATAAGACTAAAATGAAGTACAATTGATCACAATTTATACTATTGATCTCAAACCCTTTGGAAATTTGTACTTCTTCAAAATTTGTCTCAAAATTGTCTATTGCTTCTTTTATAGGGAAACCATAGATGAAAGATTCATCTAAATAACCCAAGGAAATACATTTTACTCAATATCATGTGATTGTATGTAATGCATATAATAGAATTCTAAGGGTTACTTCGCCACAAAACACGTGTCTTGGATACAATAGACAAAAGCCTCTTAATGTGTCTTTTTATAAGAAGTCATCAAGTATAACTACCAAGTGAAGACCCATTAGTGCCTTATTTATTTGAAAATGCACCAACAAACTATACATTCATATCCTCATATGTGTGGGAGGTAGGTATAGTCCATTGGGTCTGTCAGCTCTGATTGGACTTGCAAATAAGATAGGTAGAATTCATTTTCCATTGTTTGCTACATTGCTCAAAGATATTATCTTATTGATAATACACATAATGTACAACTAACATAATGGAACCAATAGATTGTATATTAGATTACAAATCTAGTGAAAATAGAGTTATCTCCACTTGCAATGGTGCAAAATAATGATTTCCAACTAGCCCTTCAAACAAAGCATGTAAGATATACATGTGGGGGCAATGTTTTTTACCTGTAAACAATATGTTCATAATATTTCCCTGCGAGGCAAAGGAAGTTTATATTGTTTAAGATCCTGTAGAATATTTAGATTGGCGGTAGTGACTGTTAACAAGGCTTGAAATGAATGAAAAAGGAAGAGTAGTTGCACTTTGAATTTTAATCAGATTTCTCTTCCTCTCATCTTCAAATCTAATTTCCTTGTGACATGAATACTAGAACAATTAACTTGTTATTTCCTTTAATCATTATCATAATATCATTTGGATTCTAGAAATATTACTATCAAAATATGTTTTCAAATTAGAAGAGAAGTTGTTGCACATCTAGTATTTTTGTTTAAATATGATCTTGGACATTGAAGCCTAGATCCAAAGAATTTAAGATCTACAATAATAGATAAATTTATGCGTCAAATCTAATGTCATACAATTGCAATAAATGAAGCAATTAGCAACTTTAGATTTGACCCCTCTTTAACAAATAACATAGGAAGATTACATTCAATAAAATGGATAAGAATTGCAACATAAAGCTTAGAAGAAGTTTTGGAGTCGATTGGATCCAAATTTGGTAGAAAAATTACTTCAGATCAAAGAAAGAATATATGGTTGAGATTAAGATTTGAGTAAGACAAATGTGTAGAAAACTTTATAAATAGAAGTATGGTGTTAAGCCCAAAAAGGCCAACTAAGAGGCCTAAAAAAAGCAAAGAGAAAATTTAAACAAAACAATTAAAAAAAATTTATTTCCCTTTTTCACAAACTCTATAAAGATATCCCAAAAGCCTATAATGAGATGAGTTTGACCCATGGTTCTTTTTGAGCCAGATACATGACAGATTTTATTAGTTTATGATTGGTGATGACAGTATGCAATTAAAACCTCTTAGTGGCATATTTTTTAAACATAGGGAAGTTTGATGATGGTTGTATGAAAATATTTTATAATTAAAATAAACAATTTGGAAATAAAATAACAAAAACTTAGTTCACCAGATGTGTTGTATATTAACTTTGTAGACATATTTGGATCAAAACATAACCATTGGATGATCAACTATCAAATTTGGTGGTAGTTGATGTGCTTCACTTTGCACTTTGGTTATGATGTGCTTAAGGGTGATGGAGGAGATTTAAGTGTTAATAGTTGGCTAGCCACGAAGATAAATATGTATATATAATATATATATGGATATGGTTAGATGGAAGTGTTTGTTCTCTTTACTTATCTCTCATTATGTCCTATGTTTTCAATATTACATATGTGTGGGGGTGGTATCTAATTGTGTTTCCAATGATTGTATTTATTTTCCAATGATTATATTTATTTTCTGTAACTATATTTTTGTATAGTAAAATGTCTCATGTTCTATCTTGTTATTTATCTAATTAAGCCTTTCATTTATATTATGCATATTATTATTGCTCCCTAACTCATCATACTCATTCCCTTTCCTTTTAATATAAAAAAAAAATTAGATACCTTAAAATTGAAGTGACTATCCTGACATCCTTGGATACTTAGATGGACTTGAGGGTACTACAATGCATATGCATCTAATTATCTACTTTAGTGCTTGACTGAGGTTAAACATTTGTAATTTAAGTCATGTACATTATTTATGACTTACATTATAGTATCTAATGACCAAATTATGTGTTTAGCAGTAGGCCCCACTTACGTAGTTGAGATATTATTTTGTGTGTACTTCCTTGGGGCCATATCATAGAGTAAATGTTGAGTTTTCATGTAAGCTTACATTGTCCTTGGCAAGTCTCCTACCTAGTGCTTGGGATATTGATAGTATGAATCTAAGAAGCTATTTGTATGGTGTTATGTAGAATTGGTGGTTAATTGACTGTGATGCTAGAGTTCTAATTGACATTAAGAATAAGAGTTGAAGCAAGAATGAGACATGGAACTGGGTGAACATAAATTACAAAAAGAAAACAAATTGATGATTATGTTTCTCCTCTGATTGTTTGAAATGGGTAGAGCAGGAAAAATGATATGTTAGAAAACATGTGAGTGGATTTAGTGAGAAGCGTAAAGGAAGTGAAAACTAATTTCATATTCATGAGATAATACATAAGTTTTGCTTGGAAATGAAGGGATTGGAGAAGATTTGCTAGAAGTTTGTCTAAAATGCATTTGAGTTAATGCTAGGAGGATTCAAGTGCTTAGATGCTAATTAATGAGATAAGCAGATTAGCTTATGTATAGAAGCTTGGAAATAAAATAAAAAGTAATGGTTGTTTAGATAGTTGCATTAGCAAAAATTTATTTAAGGTTTGCTAGTAAAAGAATTTTGAGTAAGGTAGGGAATGAAGTGAAAGTAGAAGCAACATAATTAAAGGGCCTGAAGTATAGTATGACAATGATTTCTTTCCAGTGATAGGAGACAAGTGACATTCATAAGTTAGAAATAATCAATGTTAGGAGGAAAGATGTCTATAGTGGTATGAAAAAATCCTTGTAATATTTTAGGCGACAAAATAATATTTCTTGGGGGAAAGTTAATAATTTACATGAGGTTGTGAATTGTAATTAAGATGTGACGAAGGGATGCAAGGGACAAGTGATCGAAAAAAGGTTTGTCAATTGGGGGACAATGATAGTAGAGAGACATAAGTAGATGTGGCACATAAATAGTATACTAAAAATAGTTTTATAATTCAAAAGAAATTTAGAATGGAACTGGGGAAGACCTTTATAATGCCTATGTGGTTAGGGCAAGTACTGTGGAAGGAAATAAAAAAAAAAAGAGGGAAGAAGGAAAAATGTAACGAATATTATATTTGTGTATGTGATGTTAACAAGATCGTAGTAACTCAAGGACATTTATGCAACAATGGTGGATTGAAAGAAAACACAAGGAAGTTGTGTTGGATAGAAGACTTATTGTAATAGAGATTATGTGAGATTTTATATTGTAGTAAGAGTGCATGAGAATAGGCAATGACTGAGTTGTAGGTATCTTTGACGCAAAAAACAGTGGTGTCAGGATAAAAATATAATCCAAGTTGTGAGGATATGTTTATTGAGTCTCATATAGAAGACACCATAGTGAATTTGAAACATTTGATTGATGAAGGTTAGAAAAGACTCAAGGTTTTTATTGAATGACAACAATTTGACAAGTGGTAATTAGAGTTAATGTGTTGGTGGCATAAGGCTAAAGTATGAGACAATAAAGTTTATTTACAATAGTGTTGGGGTGCATGGTAGGCAATCTACATGTTCAAGCACTAGACCATAAAGTAGTCATTTTATGTGGCATGCAAACTTTGTTTCATTAATGGCATTTCTCATTTTTGCAAGGATATTTACAAAAGAGTTTTCGAGCTCGCATGAACAAAATATAGGTAATCAAATGATTATGATATAGGCTCTAAAGATATGACTTAACCATATGTTATGAAAGACTTAGTGTTGAATTTGTTGGTGGCATAAGTGTAGGTGAAGTGGAAATGTAGAGCATGCTTGTTTATGCATGTGAGAAGAAATTATGATCGACAAAGTATGAAATAGTCAAAGAAATGGATACATTGTGAAACAATAGTAGTATCAAGGACATTAGGGATGGATAGGAAAATAAGTGGAAGTTATAATTTTTTGGGACATATAGATGAATATTGTTTTTTGAGTTAGGTCAAATGAGTTTGTCTTGTGTTGGAAGCATTAAGTCTTTATGCTTGAATAGAACTATGAGGGTCATGAGACATTATGAGAAGTATGTCAATGATTAATGCATGAAATCAGTAGGAGAATATATTAGTAGTAATGTTTAAATTGTAGAATGTTTAGGGAAGAAATGGAAATGCAGAGATAAAAGAGAAAGGAACTATTTGTTAAAAAACAAGGTGGGGCCTATAGTTGAATACGAGAAGGAATGATGGAGAAATTAAAATTGCTACAGGTTATCAAGCCACATAGAGTTTACCTTGGATGTAAGGAATAGGGAATTGCATTTGAATTGAATGGAGTGGAAGAGCTGCATATTTGGAGGAAATGATGTAATGAAGGCTCACAGAATTGGGAGACAATAGTGTACATTGCTAGAAGTTTTCATGAATGGATAAGTATACAAGGAGCTCCAAAAGTAATTGGTAGACTAAATGACTTGTGAGACAGTTAAAGAGTTGAAAGGAATGAACCAAAGTGAGACATATATGAGTAAAGAAAATATTATTTTAGTTTTTTCATATAATAAATAAAGATAGAAAATCAGTGAAGGAATTAGAGTTAAGAAGATAAATGATGTATTATGGACAAGAAGTTAAAAATTAAGTGAAGAAGCATTCAAGATCCTTATGTAGGATGTCTTGGAGAGATTATAAGATAAGAGAAAATGTATAGCCCTAGTTAGAGAAGTTCCATAATTGAGTTTGGAAAACTTCTATTGTAAATAATGTTGTAAGGCAACTAGAAAGAGATAACAAGTGAAAGAAGTCATGGCAAAGAATGTCATTTGAGTACTGAAGCTTATGATTCGTTAACAGATATTTAAGCCAAAGTTGAACTTGAGTATCATGATTAAAAGTGAAGAATCAGTGATATCATAAATCATGATATCAAACTAGGTTGAAATCTCAGATGTAGAATTACAACTATAGTTTATGAAAATAATAGTAAATGCATGGAGATCCAAATATGTGATGTGTCAGTTTAAGGGTTCTTGAACAAAGTTATTAACTTTTGTTAGTAGTGATGTATGCTATAGTTTCCCAAGACTGAGCTAGTATTAAGGCACCAATGGTAGGCGAAAATGAAGTTAATGGATGCTGTATGAGATGAATTATGAGGCCAGAATAGTGGAATACAAGACTTGTGCCACAATTCTTTGAGAAGAAAAGACTTAAAAGCTCAACGAGTTGAGCAAGTGAATCAATAAAACTAGAAGCAGATGAGCTGTTGTAATCAGATGTAATAAGTATGATTATGCTTCATGTTAATATGGACTCAAGATGAGTTAGATAGCTGTGCTTAGTAGTGAACATAGTCAAGTAAAAGATGAGGAGTATCTAGATCAATTGTATGATTCTAGTAGATTGTTTGGCCTTTAGACTATTAGGGAAATATTGATTAATTCATGTATAAAATGTATGAAATGTAGGAAAGTAAGATTAAACCATCACATTAGGAGTCTATTAAGCAATTCAAATACTCTTAACTCCTTGAAAGAAGGAGACCTAAGAGTGAGATCCATTAATAGATCCTATAGTACGAGTTCATTAATGGGATTTATTAGGGTTGCCATAGAAAATTGTTGAGAGAGAACCACAAATTAGTAACCCTATTTGTGTTGATCATTCAAATGTCAGTGGACTGGCAGCTAATAAAAAAATTAAGCACAGGAGATGGTGATGGGAAGTGAGATTTTGACATCAATGTTGCTTCTCCGTGATCCATATTCATACAAATCAACAGGGAAATATGTGCTCTAGGTATGTGGAGAAGATGCTTGAATCAAGAGGCTTCATTGTGATACAGATAATGACATGCTAGAAGTACTAAAAACAGTGGGTTGGAACAGGCAGAGAATTGACCAAGAATGTTGTTGAGTTTTTTTTTTTTTTTTTTTTTTTCTGTGTCTAATTGGAGTAGGAAGGGAGGCATATTTTTATAAGTGAAGTCAGGATCAAATCTTATATCTCATCCTTAAACATTATATTGGGTTCAACAGGCTATACCTAGAGATTTGATGACATATTTTTCTTTAAGGCTCTTTGGAATTTTTGCTATTTATTTAATTTATAATTCCTTCTAATCATTTGACAGTCATTAGCCATGAAGAAAAGAATTGCTCAAAAAAGGAAGGCTTTGTCTACTGCTAGAGAGGTGGTGACGTCCTTTTCAAGCTTTTTGAGATGGAAAATGTTAACAAAAGAGGCTCTTGCACAAGAAGAGACACAAACAACTCAAACAAATATTGTTAGATTGTGTGTTCCTGTTTCAAGTGGTGAGTCGCAGTCCATTGAGACATTAGAAGCAAGGCATGGACAACTAAGAATGCAACATTTTAGGGAACAAACAAATTCTGATAATCAATAATTGAGAGGGACAGCTTCTAATGTAATGGGAGCACAACCTTCAAGGGAGGCAGGATTGGGACAACGACAACAAGAAGAAGAAGTGATCCAAGGTAAGTAAAAGAGATATCTCTTCGTTAAATGATTCATTGAAATTTTAATTATTAGATTTCATATGAACATGTCTTTATTAATATTGTTCCAGTGTATAAAAAAGGAAGAGGACCAACGACGATGAGAGCAGTACATGCTAGACATGAAGATGAGAAAAAGCTTATTTTCTTAAATACTGAAAATCAACCTATAGGCCCAGATGTTAAAACTCTTTATGAGTTTAGCAATTTCCTTGGGACATTGGCTAGGAATGTCAGATTGGTGCCTTTATATGTAAAGAGTTGGCATGTGTTGGATCTTGAGACAAAGAATGCTTTGTGGAAGATTGTATATTCAAACTTTTCTTCCTTAGCTCTATGGAAGTCTATTCATTACATTTGACTTTTTTTACATTTTAACTGATCATAAGATAAGTATATGGTTCCTAAGGAACATAGAAAATGAGTGATGAGCACCATTAGATCAAGTTGGAGGGCTTATAAGTGCAGGTTAAAGAGACTGCACTATAAGAAGTACAAGATGATGGAGTGAGAATGACAAACTGTCCCCCCATATACCTTTGGATCAATTTAGATAGCTTTTGCAATATTGAAATTCTGAAGAAACAGAAGTTTAATATTATCTTATTCTTATTTTTCAAATATTTTTCTACGGGTTTTATATTAATATATTTTGATTTTTTGTTATTTCTTACTAATGCTTATAGGTAGTGGCAAGAACCAACATTACTAATCACCAAAAGCAAACAGGAATGTACACTATAGGTAAAAAGAGTTTTATTAGAATTCGAGAATAATTGGTACGTAAATCACAAATAGAACACTAATATATTTAAATGTTGTATGTGATGTTTTAATATTATGGTCCATATGTATCCATGATTTGGTACTTTTAATTTACTTTATTTGAATTTGTCTTGTTGCATTTCATTATTTGGATTTGTATCAGAAAGCTAAAGATCTTAGTAAAATCTCCCCATCTCGACTTGACATATTTAAGGCTACTCACAAAAAACAATTTGACCAACAATATTAAGTTATCTAATGAAACATATGTGTAAATTGTAAGAATTTCCTTTTGTTTTCCCTTTATTTTTTCATATATGACTTAAGGTTCTACTATGTTCTTTCACTTGTAACTTGACTTGCTTTGGATCCAAAATCAGATAGAGGAGCTTCAAACTCAGCGGGAAGGAACAAGTAACCAAAGTCCTATATATGCCTTCACTGTAGTTATGGGGGACAAGCATTTTTGGGAGAGTGAGGCTATATGAGAGAGGTGCAAACCATAGTACTTTGAAAGGCAAATCAGTTGTTGGAGATGCTATCAAAGTTTCATCAGACTTCATGTTGTCTATTAGGGAAGATATGGAAGCTGAGATGCAAAAGAAGTTTGAAGCATAGGCACAAAAGCTACAAAAGAGGATGGAACAGCAAACTACAGTAATATCATACCATTTCTATGCAATGTTCCAAAAATTGCAGCAGCAAAATCTCAGGCTAAATATTAATATTGAGATGCCTCCCTTAAACATAGCAATAGCTCCTTCACCCAATGATGCATTCAGTGCTTCCAAGTAAGAGTTACAGCAAAGACTCCATTTATCCTTAGGAGGCACATATAATCCACGCATAGTAGTATTCCTTCTCTTTTCTTCTTAATCTTATTCTTTTCTAATGTGTAATTTATTACTTCCTTTTACTTATTTTTAGCTTTTTACTTTATTTTAAATGTTTATAAGTTTAGATCAAAAGTTATATTCATCTTTTGGTAGGACAATGCTCTCCCTCCAGGCTGAGGACATTGAGAAGACCTTTGAAGATAACTTGAAAAGGAGATATTCAAGGTTTGTGGGCTTTTGTAGGTGCTACTATGGTTTGTTAATGCATATGTTGTGGTTGTACATAAGTTTAGGACTTGTTTAGTAAAAGAATTTAGAGACATTTGACATGATTATTTTGTGAATTACTAAATTATACTTGGTTGCAATTGATATGTGTATCTGGTATTCTAGAAAAATATATACTACTTGTTTGATGTCATGTTTCTTAGTAGATGTAGTCATTATACTAATGACTAAATGTTGTTTTTAAAATTGAATTTTATTTTGAAAATGCATTCAATGCAAAAAATAAAATGCGTTTTTTAAGGATAATTTCATATTTTTTCAATATTTGCATTTTTGTTTAAATAATTGTCACTAATATAATAGTTTTGGAACATCAAAATAGTTAGAAAACCAATGTTTATTCACTCAAACAACCATTATCTATTTGCATTAAAAAGTGTGGCATATTCTTGTAAAAAATCATTGTCTATTTTAAAAAAATCATTGCATATTTTACAAAAATTGTTGCCTATTTTCAAAAAACCGCTTTCTATTTTCAAAAAAATTGCAACATATTCTCAAAAAAACTGTTGTTTATATTCTCTTAAAAAAACCGTTGTCTATTCAACATAAAAAATCATTGGCTATTCTAAAAAAACTGCTGCATATTTTTACAAAACCACAACCTATTCATTTTAAAATATCATTATCCATTATTAAACAAACCACTGCCTATTCTTAAAATACTGCCACCTATTCTCTTAAAAAGGCTATTGCCTATTCTTTAAAAAACTGTTACCTAAACCATCTTTTGGCAATAGTTTCATATGTGCTACTATAAATAGAAATCACTGTTACTTTAGATCTATTGCAGCGTTCGCAAATATAGTGGCCAAAAAAATGCTACATTAGAACTGCTGCTTTAAACCATTTTTTTGGTAGTGTCTTGGTTGATAATATGATTCAAGCAAGTAGCATTAATGTAGATAGAGTTGTTAATCAAAGATTCCCCAAAGTGTTGCTTAGATGTAAGATTATAAGCATTTACAGATATGATAATTTGTGAAAGGTTAAGCTGAGTAAACTATATAGGATGCATATTAATAGGAATTTTTTTGATGTGTTTGGTTTCATTTACAAAGAAATTGTAGTTACATTTAGACATAACTAGTAAGTCAAATGAATGTTAAATAGATTATCTTTGTGGGGTAGTAATTGAGAAACTTATAACAAATGAAAATAGATAGATTGGGGCCTTTCAAGATCAATGGTGTTCTTCCTTCATTTTTTTTGGTGGTAGTTAGTGACCAACCGATGGTGGTTGTAGTTCTGTGTTTATGTCGAGAAGTGTGTTTTCTGGACTCCTTTTTGCTCATTTGACCCTAGCAATGAACAAACGAGGCCTTGGCATGCTGTCCTTTTTTTGTGTTAGATTTCAAGGAATAATTTGCAATTTCATTGCAGTCTATTTAATTCTTATCTTTTGTTACTGATGTTGATCTTGTATTATTGATTTATATTCATTTAAGGCCACACAATCAATGTTGAAATTCAAATTCATGATTTGGTCTTCGTAATCAGTGAGTGATTATATTATATATAATGTGCATATTTATGCTATTGTGTGATTACTATTTAATAAAGAGAAAATCGCTTTTGGAAATTGGATTAACTAAGGAGTAATTGGCTTTGTAATTGTTTCTAAAATAAATAAAAACCCCTAAGTATAAGAGAGTGGCTTGTCAAAATTGACCTATAGGTATGTACAATAGATTTTCATTTTATAATGAGTTAATTGGTTAATTTATAGGACCATTGATAGCTTTGGAATACTTTATGCATATTTCAGTCAACATTGGGTTGAGTTTGAGTATTAGGTCCTTTTGAGTTAAATATGGGATATTATTAGCCTACATGGCATGATTTTAGCTAGGCTATAAGAACACATAAGTTAAAATTCAAAAGGGTGAAATGATATGTGCTAATTTGTCCCCAACCTATCTCCTATGGTTGACCATTCAACAATGTTTGTACTTACAGCATTTAATGTTGTATATTTTTACTACTTGTCAATGCTTAAAATTTGTTTATTATATATTATTATTATTTCGATTGGATATTTCCACATCACTAAATAAATGGTCAAATCATAATTTGATCAAAATCTAACAAAAAATAGAAATTGGTAGTCGTATAAGATCAAATAAAATAGGACACAGTTAAATGTGTAAAACCTAAGGAAAAATAGAAATTAGTCTTTGTACAAGATCTATAAGTAGAATAAAAACTTATTTAAGCAAGATCTAACAAAAAAATGAATTATTTTCTATAAAAGATATTTTATACAAGAAGTAAAAATAAAATGCATAGGATCTAACAAAAGATTACATTTAATATATAATTGTATTGAGCAAATGTGAAGTCTAATTAATCAAGTATCCAAAAATAAACGGGGAATCACCAAACATTTAATTTTTTTTAAAATTAGAGTAAGTTAAAAAATACTATAAAAAATGAGAACAACTTACTAGGATAATATATACCATTAAAGTATCAAAAATTTTGAAATCTTCTAAAACTATTGAAGATCTTAATTGCACATGCTAAGAAAAATAAATTCCTTCTAGAATGGTTGTTTGATTCTCTCCATCTCTCCCTTATTAGTCCCAAAAGTGGTTATTTATATCCTAAAAAAATGTACATGTTAGCCTCCAATAAGCATTAAAGTGTTCAATTTTCTTAATCTTCCAGAATTCCTCTATTGGCATTCAAAGCTAATTTTGGACTAGATATAGTAACAAATAGGGTATGACTTATTCATAAATGTTGTAGTCTTCCTCTCCATCTCTGCAACACATCAAGGCTTACCCAAAATAAAGGTCCAGAGCCCAAGTTATGAGCTAAAAATTGCAATTTACTCAATCTAGTCCATGATAGATTCTAAAGTGATCTCTCCACTATTTTTGAACCACTAAGTCTCTTAATTTTCCTGAGGTCTCTTCATAAAAATTGTAGGTCTAAATGTTTACTTGAATTCAGACTCTTAATTTTCCTGATTTGGACATCCAAAACTTAAGTTATGCACATTTAAGTACATAGCCACTTGAACAAGAATCCTACTCTAATTAGGACTAACTTTAGTTTTCTGTGCTATACTGGAAGCAATGTCTTAAGGCCTAAATAATCTTGGATTTGGACTCTTAATTCAATTTAGAAAATTTGAGATGCGTAGTACAATTTCATTGAAGACCAACTTTCCAATCTGGATCTCTAAGTTAATATAAATCTTGAAACAAGTAACAGAGATCAAAATAGTAAAATGTTGGAATTTTTCCTGCTAAAAGCATATATTCTCAAAACTTTCTTAAAACATACATATGTCACAAAACATATTCTAATAATTTCAAATATATATACAACTTATTAAAAACAATTAAATGTAAAATGAAATAAACATAATAATTTCTCACTCATCATTATATCTTCGTTGCGATAAGCTTGTGCTTACAACTTTAGCACCCTAAATTCAATGACTTCATCAAGGAAGGAGTTATTAATCTTGATTATTTTTTTTTTTGTAGGTTTGAATTGTTCAATTCCCAAAGGATGAACCCATAACTTCATTTCTTACTAATAAGAATTCTCCTTCCATTACAAGGACTAATTCACACAATTTTTTTCTGCACCAAACATTATAATCATTGCAACAAATATGTCCTTACACCTTTAGCACTTTGAATCCATTGAATTCCATCAAACAAAGGAGCATCTGATCTTGATTGGACTTTCTTACAAGGATTGAATAGCTCAATTCCAGAAAAATGACCTTGTTACCTAATTCATTGC
Organism: Rhizophora apiculata; assembly: GCA_037832385.1. Classification (NCBI taxonomy): domain Eukaryota; kingdom Viridiplantae; phylum Streptophyta; class Magnoliopsida; order Malpighiales; family Rhizophoraceae; genus Rhizophora; species Rhizophora apiculata. The sequence continues at coordinate 5,676,219 of CM075429.1, read as the reverse complement.
TAACATGGAAATTGACTTTTGTATCTACACCAAACATTATATTCTTCATGACACCCACGATCTTACACCTTGAATCCATTTAATTCCATCAAAATAAAAGATTCATTGATATTAATGAGCTTTTCTTGTAGGGATTAAAGGAAATAATTCATAAAACTTGATACCATCACTTTATTTGTTGCTAACAAGGCTAGGCCTTTCACTACAATGACTAAAATGACTAAAATGATTATGAAATTAATTTGTGTTTGCACCAGAGATTGTAATAAATGTGACAAGCATGTCCTTAAAACGTCGATACTCTAATCCATTGAATTTCATCAAACAAATTAGTTGTTTATTCTAATTAGGTCTTTTCAGTTGGTTTGAGTGATTCGATTCTTGTAGGATGAGATTGTCATTTTATTTGCATCAAATAAGGCTTTTTCTTCTATTGGAAGGACTCATTCATACAAAATGATTGTGAAATCAACTTTTGTGTATACATCAAACATTATATTCATTATCACAAGCATGCCTTGACACTTTTGGTACTTTGAATCCATTAAATTCCATCAAGCAAAAAAGTCATAGATCTTTATTAGCTTTTCTTAGGGAGATTGAATGGTTTAATTTCTAAAACTTAACATTGTCACTTCATTTCTTACAAATAAGGCTTCTTCTTTCATTGTAAGGAATTATTCACACAAATGATCATGCATTTAACATCTTTTGTCTACACTAAATATTATATTTATTGCAAGAAGAATGTCCTTACAACTTTGACACTATTAATCCATTGAATTCCATCAAATAAAGGAGTTATTGACCTTGATTAGCATTTCTTGCTGGGTTTGAATGGTCCAATTCTTGAAGAGTGAGACCATCACTTTAATTCTTGCTAACAAGGATTATCATTTTGTTAGAAGGACTCATTCTTACAAAATGATCATGAAGATGATTTCCCTATCTACAACAAACTTTATATTCACTAGGAAAGGCATGTGCTTACAACTATGGTGCTCTAAATTCATTGAATTCTATCAAATAAGGTGTCGTTGACCTTGACTAGCTTTTTTATTCAGTTTGAATGGTTTAATTCCTGCATGATGTGCCTATTAGTTCATTTCTTGCTAACACAAGTTTTTCCTCTATTGCAAGTTGTCATTGAAACAAGAAGATTGTGAAATTAACTTTTATGTGTACACTAAAGATTATATTTCTTGCAACAAGCAAGTTCTTAGACCTTTGGTATTTAGAATAACTTGAATTAAATCAAACAAGTGTCATTGATCTTAGTTAACTTTTCTTTTAGGGATTAATTCATTCAATTCCTGAAGGATTAACTCATTTTGTTGCTAATAAGGACTCTCCTTTTGTTGTAAGGACTCGTTCACACAAAATAATCATGAAATTAACTATCGTGACAACTCTAAAATATATGTTCATTGTGACAATAATGTCCTTACACATTTAGTTCTTTGAATCCATTGAATTCCATCAAGTAAAGGAGTTGTTAATCTTGATTAGCTTTTCTTACTAGGATTGAATGGCTCAATTTCTAAAGTTTCACCCGATCACTTCATTTCTTGCTAACAAAGTTTCTCCTTTTATTGTAAGGATTTATTCACACAAAATGATCATGAAATTAACTTCTCTATCTACATTAAACATTATACCATTTCAACAAGAATTTCTCTATAACTTGGCACTCCAAATTGATTGAATTACATTAAACAAAGGAGTCATTGATCATTATTAGCTTTTCTTAATAAGTTTGAATCGTTCTATTCTTAAAGGGTGACACCATCACTTCAATTTCTACTAACAAGGCCTCTCCTTTTGATGGAAGGACTCATTCACACAAAATGATCAACAAATTAACATTTTTCTCTATACATTATATTCATTACAACAAGCTTGTCTTTACACCTTCAGAACACTAAATCCATTGAATTCCATCATACAAAAGAGTTATTGATCTTGATTAAATTTTCTTCCAAGGATTGAATGGTTCAATTCCTTACATGTGAGACTGTCACTACATTTCTTGCAAACAAGGCAACTCTTTCTATTGCATGGACTCATTCACACTAAATGATCATGAAATTAACTTTTATCTCTATACTAAACATTATATTCATTGTGGTAAGTATGTCCTTACACCTTTGGCATTTTAAATTCATTGAATTTCATCAAACTACAGAGTTGTTAGCCTCAATTAGCTATTTTTATAGGGATTGAATTGTTCAATTGCTAAATTATGAGACTATCAATTAATTTCTTGCAAACAAGGTACCTTTTTATCATGAAATTAACTTTTGACTCTATACCAAACATTATATTCATTGTGACAAGTATGTCCTTACACCTTTCATATTTTAAATGCATTGAATTTCAGCAAAAAAATGGTGTCATTGTTGATTAGCTTTTTTGTTGGGACTAAATGGTTTAATTGCTAGAATATGAGACAATTACTACATTTCTTGCTAAAAGGGCATGTCTTTTAGTTGCAAGGACTAATTCATTAAAAATGATCATTAAGTTGACTTTTATCTACGTGCCAACTTTTACACCTTTGACATTTCAAATCCATTGAATTTCATCAAACTACTGTTAACCTTGATTACCTTTTCTTATAGGGATTGAACGATTCAATTCCTAAATTATGAGACTATCACTTAATTTCTTGCAAACAAAGCACCTTTTTCATTGCAAGGACTCATTTAGACCAAATGATCATGAAATTAACTTTTGTCTCTATACCAAACATTATATTAATTGTGGCAAGATGTCCTTACACCTTTGATATTTTAAATCCATTGAGTTTCAGCAAAGTACAAAGTCATTGATCTTGATTAGCTTATCTATAGGGACTAAATGGTTTAATGGCTAAAGTATAAGACTGTTACTTTATTTCTTGCTAAAAAGGCATGTCCTTTTGTTGCAAGGACTAATTCATTAAAAATGATCATTAACTTTTATGTTCATGCCAACCATTATATTGATTACAATAGGCATGCCCTTATATCTTTGGTATTTTGAATACATGTAATCCTATCAAAGAAAGGAGTTGTTGATCATGGTTAGCTCTTTTTTACTATGATTGAAATGGTTCAATTCCTTAATGTTCACACAATCACATTATTATTGGTTAACAAGACTTCTCCTTTCATTGTACAAGGTCATTCACACAGAATGATCAAAAAATTAACTTTTGTGACTACATTAAACATTGTATTCATCGTGACAAGTACATCCTTACACCATTGGAGCTTAAAATCCATTGAATTCCTTCAAATAAAGGAGTTATTGATCTTCATTAGATTTTCTGATAGAGATTGAATAGTTCAATTGCTTAGGGTTGACAAAGTAAATCTTTTATAATTGAAAGTTTTTGATTGTCTCTTATATGCTTATGAATACTTATGAGAAGGATAGATTAGATCCTAACTTGTACAAATGTTTTTCCATTAGGTATGGAATTGATGAATTTTGATAACGTCTATAGGATGATTGAAATAGAACAATTATTTTAAGTAGGGATGTCATATTCAATGAATATGTTGTCTATAAAATAGACATTTTGTAGAATATGATAGTACAAGGAAGCATGCTAGGAAAGGGGATCATAATATTTTGGAGTAAATTTTAGAAGATGATATGGGTAGAAGAGTGCTAGAAAATTTTGAAAACATGGTCAACCATAATGCTTTGATAAAGCAATACAAATTAAGGTTTTTGCCTATTGGAGGCTAGTCATGAAAGAAGAGTTTATTACAGAAAATCATACATAGAAGCAAACTCAATTAAAATAAAAAAAAGGCACTAAACAATATATGAGTTTATCAAGTCAAAGAAGAACATAGTGGTAGTTGTGAAAGCATTTCAGCAAAAAGATGGTATTGACAACCCAAAAAATTTCTCTTTTGTTGTAAAGATATGTGGTATAGAGAATCTTGTTAACATGTTAACTAAGTTGGTGGTTATAAAGAAGTGACAAGCATGTCCTTATAGTTTTGGTGATGTGTCCCACATCGGTTCCTGAGGGGGTCTTTGGGCTCTTTATAAGGGTTGGGTCAAACCTCTACTCTTGAGCTAGCTTTCGTGGTGGAGTTAGGGTTCAATCCCTTATCAGGTGGTATTAGAGCCAAACCTCAGTGGGTGCATGTACAAAGGTTCCCTGCCACCGTGCCAATTGCCAAATGAGGCAGCACGTGGATGTGCAGTTTAAAGGGGTCGGGCATGATGTGTCCCACATCAGTTCTTGAGGGGGTCTTTGGGTTATTTATAAGGGTTGGGTCAAACCTCCACTGTCATTCAACCATTGCAAATGATATGGTTTAAGATATTTGGTTGTAGGCACGTTCAAATTTTCCACCAACTCTGTACTCACTACATTAGTGCAACTACCTCCATCGATGATCAAGCAACAAAGTCTATCTTGAACCAAACATTGAGTATGGAAAATATTTTCTCTCTGCATCTTAACATCATCCTCCTCCTTAACCTGCACACTAAGGGCTCTCCTTGCTATTAAAAGCCTTCCACCATGCTCTAAATACTCTATCCCTTCATCAACATCACTAGCATCCCCTAGTGGCAGCATTTGGTCTTCATCACTAGCATCACTGCCAGACACATAGTCACCATTCTCCTTAAGGTACATGGTTCTCTTGTTAGGACATTGTGAAGCCACATGACCCCGTCCAGACATCTAAAGCATTTGATGTCTCTAGTTTTTCCTTGGGTGCCCTCAAGTTTTTATTCAAATTTGCCCCTTTCTAGGTTTTCCCCACTAGTCTTGGGTCTATGTGAATTGATTTTAAGCTTAGAAGTCTTCTTCTCTTCCTTCTTCCCCTAGTTCGACTTCCAAAAAGATGAACCTAAGTTCCTTCTTTAGCATTAGACATTGGATATGCAAGATTGTTAGTAAATAAAGAATATACCTCACAAAACTCACTCCCTTGCGTGTTTGCTCTCCACTCAACTATAGTAGTCTTCAACTTTCGTGTTTCACACAATGAATTGTAAGACTCTAAGAGCTCTTTCAATAGTTCTAAGCAAATTAAATTCAAAACAAACAAAACTTGAATATATCAATCCTATACCTACCTCTTTAGAGAAGTGACACGATCAAGAAGATGGGCAATAAAGCAAACAGAATGTCAAGGAATTCAATGATATGAGCAGTGCAATCAAACAACAATCAATTATCAAATATAATTGAGTAAATGACCAACTGAGCAATGAAGCTGGGTTTTTTTTTTTTTTGGTTAACTAATGGGTATTTCTATAGAAGGAACGAATAGCAGAAATGCAACCCAAGAAATACACAATTTTTTTTTAGTTAACTAATGGGTATTTTTGTAGATGAAACAAATATTAGAAAGAAAACCCAAGAAATACATGATTTTGTTTTTTTTTTTTTGTTAACTAATGGGTATTTCTGCAAAATGAATAACAGCAATGGCCAAACACAAGAAACACACGAATTTCTTCTTTTCTTTTGTATTTTTATTGTTTTGATTATTCAACCAACAATGAAGAATACATGAAATAGATGATAACAAAAGTATAACTAACCTGAGTTAGAGCCAAGGCTCTGATACCAAATGATACGAACTCCGATTATATGTAAACAGAACCCAACACCAATGTTGGTATAAGATCGTTCTAATAAAAATTAAGGGATTTGGAGTTCTGACCCAATGATTATAAACAACCAAGAACTAGAACTATAAGATTCAGATGCCACTCCTAACAACAATAACGTTGAAGAAGATAAGTCTATTGAACCAACACATTCAAGTATGAAAGTTCAGAATTAGATCTCAAAGAACCAGACAAAATAGCTCATACATTCATGAAAATGGGTTTTCTGCCCCTCAAGCCACCTTTTCTGCCCTTTTTATATGCTAACCCCCAAAAACCCCAGCTAATAAAATGTGCTTATTAAGGAAATTCGTTCAACCCACTACATAACAATATAACCGATGAAAATAATCCATTTAAATGCCCAAACATGGGCTCCCAAATCCAACTTTCTTCCCGAGGCCATGGTTCTCAAATTCCTCCACAAATGACACATTTGCAAGCCCTGGTGAAGCCTTCATCATCCTTGACTCGTACCTAGCAACTTTCTGATAGTAAATGTCGCACAACAAGTTTTTTAGAGCTTCCTTTATTTTCTTTGACCTTACCCTTGTCATTGATCCTCTAAGATTTTGCAAAGCATCAACTCCCCTGTTGATTTGAGCTGGTACAATATGGCTTCCATCATTCCCGCTCTCCTCAAAATGATTTGTCCTTAAATCAGCACCTACATCATCAAAGAGAAAAGGAGAAGGTCAGAAACACTAAATGTTGCATTCACATTATACTCACCTGGCAAGTCAAGTTTATATGCATTATTGTTGACTCCTGCCACCACTTGAAAAGGACCATCTCCCCTTGGTTGCAACTTTGATTTCCTTTGCATAGGAAATCTATCCTTCCGCAAATGTACCCAAACCCAATCACCAGGTTCAAAAGTGATATGCCTACAACCTTTGTTGGCTTGTGTCATATTTTTTGATTTTTCTCTCAATGTTAAGCCTAGCTTTATCATGAAGTTGCCTAACCACATCAGCCTTCTTTTTCCCATCTAAATTAACCTTATCCTGTATAGGCAATGGTACTAAATCCAAAGGAGATAATGGATTAAAACCATAAACAAGCTTGAAAGGAGAATAACCTATAGCACTATGAACAACACGATTATAGGCAAACTCCACAAAAGGCAAACATTCTTCTTAGGTTCTAGAGTTCTTACCAATAACAGCAGAGTTCTTACCAATAACAGCACGCAACAATGTTGATAAGGGATTGAACCCTAACTCCACCACAAAAGTTAGCTGAAGAGTGGAGGGTTGACCCAACCCTTATAAACAGCCCAAAAACCCCCTCAGGAACCGATGTGGGATACATCATTCCTGACCCCTTTAAACTGCACATCCCCGTGTTGCTCAGTCGGCGATTGGCATGGCCCGTGCTGCCTCAGTCAGCGATCGGCATGGTGGTAGGGAACCTTTGTACATGCCCCAACTGACCCTCTGAGGTTTGGCTCTAATACCACCTAATAAGGGATCGAACCCTAACTCCACCACAAAAGCTAGCTCAAGAGTGGAGAGTTGACCCAACCCTTATAAACAGCCCAAAGACCCCTCAGAAACCAATGTGGGATACATAAAATGTACCAAGAGTTTGATACAACCTAATAAGGGATTGAACCCTAACTCCACCATGAAAGTTAGCTCAAGAGTGGAGGTTTGACCCAACCCTTATAAACACCCCAAAGATCCCCCTAGGAACCGATGTGGGATACATCATGCCTGACCCCTTTAAACTGCACATCCACGTGCTGCCTTAGTCAGCGATCGGCACGGTGGCAGGGAATCTTTGCGCCCACTTGACCCATTGAGGTTTGGCTCTGATACCACCCCTGATAAGGGATTGAACCCTAACTCCACCACAAAAGTTAGCTCAAGAGTGAAGGTTTGACCTAACCTTTATAAACAGCCCAAAGACCCCCTCAGGAACTGATGTGGGACACATCATGCCCAACCCCTTTAAACTGCACGTCCACATGCTGCCTTAGTCGGCAATCGGCACAGTGGCAGGGAATCTTTGTACATGCACCCACTCCACCCACTGATGTTTGGCTTTGATACCACCTGATAAGGGATTGAACCCTAACTCCGCCACGAAAGCTAGCTCAAAAGTGGAGGTTTGACCCAATCCTTATAAACAGCCCAAAGACCCCCCTAGGAACTGATGTGGGACACATCATTTGGTACTTTTATTCCATTGAATTCCATCAAACAAAGGAGACGCTGCCTGATTAGATAGGAATTAAATGGTTCAACACCTAAGGCTTCCCACCATCATTTTAATTCTTGCTAACAAGGATTGTTCTTTTGTTATAAAGACCTATTCAAACAAAATGATCATAAAATTAACTTTTCCATCTACCAAACATTATATTCATTGCAAGAAGAATGTCCCTACAACATCAGCACTATGAATCCATTGAATTTCATAAAACAAACAAGTCTTCGAACTTTATTAACTTTTCTTACTAGGTTGCAATGGTTCAATTCTTGAAGGGCAAGATTATCATTTTCTTTCAAGCTAACAAGGCTTCTCTTATTGTCGGAAGAATCTAATCACACAAAATAATGATGAAATTAACTTTTATGTCTACACCAAATATTATATTTATTGTGAGAAGCACATTCTTAAAACTTTGGTACTTTGAACCCATTGAATTCATTCAAACAATGAGACATTAATCTTGATTAGTTTTCTTAATAGATATTAAATGGTTCAATCCCTGAGCAATGAGTAAGTAGCTTCATTTATTGCAAGGGATCATTCACACAAGATGATTATGAAATTAACTTTTGTATCTACACTAAACATTACATTTGTTGTATAAGTACATTGTTACACCTTTTGTACTTTTAATAACTTGAATTCCATCAAACAAGGAGTCACAAATCATGGTTAGCTTTTCTTATAGGAATTGAATTGCTCAATTCTTGAAGGATGAGCCCATCACCTCATTTCTTGCTAACAAGGTTATTCCCTTCATTGTGAGGACTAATTCACCTGAAATGATCATGAAATTAAATTTTATGTCTACATAAAAGATACATTTATTGAGACAAGCATGTCATTACACTTTTAGTACTATGAATCCATTGATTTCCATGAAGAAAAAAGGAGTCTTAGATTTTCTTGTAAGAACAAAATGGTTGAATTCTTGAATTTGACACCATCAATTTATTTTGTGCTAACAATGCTTCTCCTTTTGATTTAAAGACTACTTCACAAAAAATGATCATCAAGTTTTATATTCATTACAACAAACACATTCTTATAAGTTTTACACTTTGAATCCATTGAATTCCATGAAACATGGAGTCATTCATCTTAGTTAGCTTTTACTATAAAAATTAATTTGCTTGATGCTTGAAGGATGAGCCCATCACTTCATTTCTTACTAACAAGATTTCATCTTTCATTATGAGGAATCATTCATACAAAATGATCATGAAATTAACTTATGTGTCTTCTCGCAAGATACATTCATTAAGACAAACATGTCATTACACCTTTGGTACTCTAAATCCATTGATTTCCATCAAAAGAAGGGGTCTTATGTTTCTTACAGGAATTGAATGGTTCAATTACTAAAGGTTGGCTCTGTCAATTTATTTTGTGATAACAAGGCTTCTCTTTTTTATTTAAAGGCCAATTGATAAAAAATGATGATCAAATTTATATTCATTGCAATAAACATGTCCTTACAAGTTTTACACTTTGAATTCATTGAATTCTGTCAAACAAAGGAGTCATTGATCATTATTAGCTTTTCTTATTGGATTTGAAGGGTTTAGTTCATAATGGATGAGACCATTAATTAAGTTCCTACTAATAAGGCTTGTCATCTCATTGCAAGGTTTCATTAACACAAAATTATCCTAAAATGAACCTTTTTATGTTCACCAAATATTATACTAATTGCAACAAGCATGTCTTTACAATTTTGGTACACTAAATTCATTAAATTCCATTAAATAAAGGAGTCAATGATCATGATTATGTTTTCTAATTGTGTCTGAGTTGTTCAAATTTTTAAGGATGATCCCGTCACTTCATCCCTTACTAATAAGGCTCCTCTCATTACAAGGACTTATTCACACCCAATGTTTATGAAATTAGTTTGTGTCTACATTAAATATTATATTCATTGTGATAAAATGATCATGAAATTAACTTTTCTTTTTTCTACACCAAACATTATATTCATCATAAAAAACACATCCTTACACTTCTGGTACTTTGAATCAATTGAATTTCATCAAACAAAGGACCGTTGGTCTTGATTAGCTTTCTTATAAAGATTGAATGGTTTAATTATGAAGGTTCACACTATCACTAAATTTCTTTCTAACAAGACCTCTCCTTTGATTGCACAAAGTCATTCACACAGAATGATCGTGAAATTAACTCCTCTGACTATACCAAACTATTCATTGTGATAACCTTGAAGATTTTTTCTTACTGGATTTGATTGGTTTAACTCATGAATGATGAGCCTATAACTTCATTTCTTTATTAAAATACTTTTGTTTTTGTTGCATAAAGTCATTCATTCAAAATGATCATGAAATTGACTTTTGTGTCTACACCAAACATTATATTCTTGGCAATAAGCATGTGCTTACAACTTTGGCTCACTAAATTTATTAAATTCCATCAAACATGGAGTTATCGATCTTGATTAGGCTTTCTTCCTATGTTTGAATGGTTTGGTTCCTAAAGGAAGAGCCTATAAATTCATTTCTTACTAATGAGACTTCTCATTTGATTTCAAGGTCTATTTCATATAAAATAAATATAAAATTAACTTTTGTGCCTCCTTTAAACATTATATTGATTACAGCAAGCATGTGCATACACCTTTGGTGCTTTAAATCTATTAAATTCTATCAAGTAAAGTAGTTATTGATCTTGATTAGGTTTTCTTAAAGGGATTAAAAGGTTCCACTCTTGAATGGTGAACATGTCACTTCATTTCCTGCTAACAAGGTTTCTCCTTTCATTGCAAGGTCTCACTCACACAAAATGATTATGACATTAACTTTTGGGATAGCACCAAAAGGAGTCATTAAACGTTTGACACTTAGATCCATTGAATTCTATTAAGCAAAGGAGTCATTAATCTTTATTAACTTTTCTTACTAAGATTAAATTGTAAAATTCATGAAGGATCACTTCACTTCTTGATACCAAGGCTTTTACTTTTGTTGGAAGGACTCATTCACACAAAATAATCATGAAATTAATTTTGTGTTTGTACCAAACATTATTTTCATCATAACAAGTGTGTTCTTATACTTTTAGTACTCTAAATCCATTGAATTTCATCAACTAAAGGAGAAGGTTGATCTTGATTAGCTTCTCTTAGAAGGATTGAATGGTTTAATTCCTAAAGGTTCACACCTTTACTTCCTTAATTAATTTTTGTGACTACATCAAGAATTATATTCATTGCAAAAAGCATGTCTTTAGACCTTTAGTACTCTAAATCTAGTATATTTCGTCAAAAATGGGAGTGATTGATCTTCATTAGCTTTTCTTACTAGGTTTGAATGATTGAATTCATGAAAGATGAACCTGCAACTTGATTCCCTTCTAATGAGACTTATCCTTCCATTGCAGAGTCATTCACATAAAATTATTATGAAATTAATTTTGTGTCTTCACCAAACATTATATTCATTGTGATAGGCAAGTGCTTTAAACTTTGGGACTATGACTTCACTGAATTCCATCAAACAATGAGTTATTGATCTTTATTAGGTTTTCTTATTAGGATTAAATCATTCTGTTCATAAGGAATGAACCTATAACTTCATTTCTTACTAACAAGATTTCTCCTTTCATTGCAAGGACTCATTCACACAAAATGATCATGAAATTAGGTATTGTGTTTGCACTAAATATTATATTAATTGTGACAAGCTTGTGCATACACTCTTGGTATTCTAAATCCATTGAATTTTAACAAACCAAGGTGTCATTGATCTTTATTAGATTTTCTTTCTAATAAGGGTTCTCCTTTTATTGCATAGCTTCATTCACATAAATTGATCAAAAATTAACCTTTGTGCACACACCAAACATTATGGTCATTGCAATAAGCATATGCTTAAAGCTTTAGCACTTTAAAGTCCTTGAATTCCATCAAACAAGGAGTTATTGATCTTGATTATTTACTTTTACTAGGTTTAAATGGTTTTTATTCCTAAAGGATGAGCCCATAACTTTATTTGTTACTAACAAGACTACTCCTTTCATTGCAAGGACTCATTCAAGCAAAATGATTATGAAATTAACTTTTATGTATACACCAAACATTATATTAACTGTGACAAGCATATGTATACACCTTTTGTATTCTAAATCCATTAAATTCCATCAAGCAAAGGAGTTGTTGATTTTCTTTAGCTTTTCTTGTAGGGAACGGATGGTTCAATTCCAAAAGAATAAGTCTATCAACTCATTTCTTGCTAACAAGGTTTTTCCTTTCATTGCAAGAACCCATTCACACATGTTGATCATGATGTTAAGTTTTGTAACTATAGCAAACATTATATTAATTGTGACCTGCATGTTCTTAGAGTTTTGATACTTTGAATCCAATGAATTCTGAAAAACAAAGTAGTCATTGATCTTGATTAGCTTTTCTTACAGGATTCAATGATTCAATTTGTGAAGGTTTGCACCATCATTTCATTTCTTGCTAAAAAGACTTCATCTTTCATCACATGGAGTCATTCACACAAAAGGATGATGAAATTAACTTTTATGTCTATACCAAACAATATATTTATTGTGAAATTTACATCCTCATTGCTTTGTTACTCAAAACTCATTGAATTCCATCAAACAAAGGAGTCATTCATCTTAATTTACTTTTCATATTGGCATTGAATAACTTAATTCTCAAAGGATGGGCCCATAACTTCATTTCTTGTTAACAAGGCTTCTCCTTTCATTGCATGGAGTCATTCACACATAATTATCATGAAATTAACTTTTGTTGTCACCAAATATTATACTCTTTGTGACAAGCACATCTTTATACCTTTAGTGCTCTGAATGTATTGAATTCTATCAATCTGGGAGTCATTAACCTTGATTAGCTTTTCTTATAGGGATTGAATGGTTCAATTCCTAAAGGTTGATACTATCATTTCATTTCTTGCTAACAAAGCTTCTCCTTTTGTTATACACACTCATTCATAAGAAATGATCATGAAATTAACATTTATGTCTACACAAAAGATTAAATTGATTAAAAGCATGTGCTTACACCTTTGGTACTCTGAATCCATTGAATTTCACTAAACAAGGAGTCATTGTTCTTGGTTAGCTTTACTTATAGGATTGAATGTTTTAATTCCTAAAGGTTGACACTATTATTTCATTTCTTATTAATATGACTTCTCTTTACATAGTGAGCACTCATTTACACAAAATTAGCATAAAATTAATTTTTATGTCTACAACAAATAATATATTTACTAAGACAAGCCTAGATAGGCCTGCGGTATTCTAAAACCACTAAATTTAATTAAATAAAGGAGTTATTGATCTTGATTAGGCTTTTTTTTATAGGGATTAAATGGTTCAATTCCTGAAGGTTCACAATATTACTTCATTTTTTGCTAACTTCTTTCATTACACAATGTCATTCACATAGAATGATTGTGAAATTAACTTCTATGACTACACAAGACATTATATTAATTGTAACAAGCATGCCTTTGCACCTTTGGTATTCTAAATCTATTGAATTTCATCAAATAAAGGAGTCATTTATCATGATTATCTTTTCTTTCCTATCACTTCATTTTGTGCTAATAAGGTTTGAAGTTCCCGACTTCTCCCTAGGATCTACTAGTTTGTGATACTTAGAGGGGGGGTGAATCAGTATCACCACAATTCGCAATTCCCATGTAAGTGAACAACTTCAACCTCTTCTTAAAAGTGAACTCTTTCTCAGACACGACTAAGGCAGATCTATTGCTACCTACTAATCACAATAGTCCCCAAAATCACCTTTCAGACACCTTGCCTAATAGACAATTCGGATGTTCTTATTTAAGCCTTCATTAGGTTATGGGTTGGCTGATACTTTAACTGCGTTCACAACTCAATTCAAAACACAGAATGTAAAGCAAACTAAAGACACACGAGATTTACGTGGTTCCGTCAATGTGACGTACATCCACGATGGTAGGAACTCTCCCTTACCGAGACCATCCACTATACTTAAGAATTCCAGTTACAATGGATGTCTTAATTCTTTACTCCTTTCACTATTGCAAATATTAAGTAAGTATAATACAAAGAGTGTCACTTACTGTGTCTACCCTCCTTCTAGCTTGTCTTGCCTCTGTTGAATTGAAAGGCTGCTCCACTGCCACTTAAAAGTTCACCGCAATGCTCTTTAACCTCTCTTGAAGAAATCTGGAAATACGTTGAGTTATTTCCGATGCTTCACCAAATTCCTTCTCTAGGTTGTCTCACACAGCTCCTGCTTTCACTGTCTCACGGTCTCTCTCATCTCTTTGTCTCACGGCTCACCTCACGTTTCTGTTTTTTGTTTTTTCATCCAGCCCCTGTTCTGCCAGATCTCTCACCGTCGACCAGATCTCTTTCTGTCAGATCTCTCACCGTCGACCGGATCTCTTTCTGTCGGATCTCTCACCGTCGACCGGATCTCTTTCTGTCGGATCTATCACCGTCTGCCGGATCTGTCACCATCAACCAGATCTATCTCACTGTCTACCGAATCTCTCACCGTCGACTGGATCTCTTTCTGTCGGATCTGTCACTGTCTGCCGAATTTGTCACTGTCGACCGGATTTGTCTCACCGTCGACTGGATCTCTTTCTACCGGATCTATCACAGTCTCCCAGATCTGTCACCGTCGACCGGATTTGTGTCACCGTCTATTAGATCTGTCACCGGTGACCGGATCTCTTTCTGCCGGATCTGTCACAATCTACCGAATCTATCATCGTCGACCGGATCTGTCTCATCTTCTGCCGGATCTGTCTCCATCTGCTGGATCTCTCACTGTCGATCAGATCTGTCTCACCATCTGCAGGATCTGTTGTCGCACGTTCTAGTCTCCTCGCCATCCAGCTGGATCTGTCACCGTCGGCCTGATCTATCTCCGTCTGCTGGATCTCTCACCGTCGATCAGATCTGTCTCACCGTCTGCCGGATCTGTTGTCACACGTTCTGGTCTCCTCGCCGTCCAGCTAGATCTCTCACCGTCTAGTAGAGCAAGCCATCACTGGTGTCCCAGTGGTGTGCCGACCTACTTAGTTGCCGACTACTGGTGTGCCGGTGGTGTGCCGATCTGCTCAGCTGCCGACTGCTAGTGTGCTAATCTGCTCAGCTGCCGACTGCTAGTGTGCCAGTGTTGTGCCTTTCTCATGGGTTTTTCTCTCTTGCCAGTGGTGTGCATAGGTTTTTTGTTTGTTTTACTCAATAGCTGATACGTCTGTTTTTGTTGTCTTCCAATGACCTTTATATACTCCTCTATGAAACCCTAGGGCTTACTTGCGGTGAATTTACTGTCTTACACTTCCATGTGGCTTTTACGTTCTTACCCTTCCATGTGTCTTTACTTTCTTACACACTTAAACCTAGTTGACAACAATTACAACCCATATAAGGTTGTGGGAACAACAATCTCCCCTTTGTAATTGTTGGCAACACTCATGACAAAAACCACTATACAGCAGTTTCAACTCCCCCTAAATATGCACTCCCCCTTTCTTAACAGCTCCCCCTACACTGTTGCTTCTCTCCCCCTTTACCAACCAATTACAAATCTTAAAAAACTCGCAAAATGAAGATAGAGGATTTACTTGAACTTCAGGCTTGAGGAGGCATTTGCACAGATAGACTCAATCTATGCTTTTCAAACAGTTCTGTGGATAGAGGTTTAGTTAGAATATCTGAAATTTGATCTTTAATGCCAACATACTCCAACTGAATTGTACCCTGTTCCACTTGATCTTTGATGAAGTGATACCGGATGTCAATATGCTTGCTCCTTGAATGTTGAACCGGATTCTTGCTGAGATCAATAACACTTTGATTATCACAAAGTACACTCACTAGTAACTTCACTTCAACACCTAAGTCTGCCAATTATCTTAGCATCCATATCACCTATGTACATGCTGCACAAGCAGCCATATACTCAGCCTCAGTTGTGCTCAAAGCAACACTGTTTTGCTTTCTACTTAACCATGCAACACACTTTGAACCCAAGTAGAAGTTGCAGCCGCTGGTTGATTTTCTATCATCTATACTTCCTGCCCCAATCTGCATCAGTGTATGCTTATAGTTTAATAGAATCCATGGCTGGATACCATAAATCCATTTCCAATGTTCCTTTGAGGTACCTTTGGATTCTTTTCACTGCCAACACATGAGACTCCTTAGGATCAGCTTGGAATCTGCTGGCAGCGCACACAGCTTGCATAAGATCAGGCCTTGATGTCGTAAGGTACAGAAGGCTCCCTATCATCTTCCTGTACTCTGTAGGGCTTGTACTCCTTCCCTTCTAATCTTTTGTTAACTTGCAGCCCACTGTCATAGGGGTACTGACAGATTTGTTATCCTCCATGCCAAACCTTTTCAGCATCTCTTTGGCATATTTCATCTGAGAAATAAAGATATCTTCTTCACACTGCTTTATCGTAATCCAAGAAAGTACATCATTTCTCCAATCAAAGACATCTCAAATTCCTCACTCATCTTCTGTGCAAAATCTTGGCATAGCTCAGAGTGACCCCTCTAAAGATGATGTCATCTACATATATTATGGTTATCTGCTGGCCTTTCTTTGAGTTGAACATATACAGGTTATTATCAACCGTTCCTCTTCTGAAGTTCAACCTTCTCAAGTACGCATCCAGCCTACTGTACCATGCTCTTGGAGCTTGCTTAAGACCATACAAGGCTTTCTTCAGCTTGCACACATGTGTCTCATCCTCACTGATTTGTACTCCATCAGGTTGTTCAATATACACTTCTTCTTTCAGGAGCCCATTCAGAAAGGTGGATTTCACATCCATCTGATAAACTTTATACCTCTTGTATGCTGCCAAAGCTAAAAACATTCTGATAGTCTATAACCTTGCTACTAGTGCAAAAGTTTCATCAACATCTACCCCTTCTATCTGAGTGTAGCCTTTGCAAACCAACCTGGCCTTGTTCCTCACCACCTTACCATCTTCATTGTGTTTATTCCTAAACACCCACTTTGTTCCTATGACATTCTTATTAGTGGGTCTTAGAACCAGCTCCCATGTATCATTCTTCTTAATTTGATCTAGCTCCTCATTGATAGCTTTGACCCAGGCTTTGTCTTAAATAGCCTCTTCAACAGATTTAGGTTCAACTTGTGAGAGTAGAGCAGTAGCTCCCACAATTCTTCTTCTTATTGTAACTCCTACTGATGGGTCACCTATGATCTGATCTCCTTGATGAGTACTAGTCCATGTTTTCTTTATCCTTCTTCCTTGCACCGTTTTAGTTGCAAGAGGATCTCTTTCTTCATCTTCAGACTCACTCTTTTCCAAGTTTGAACTTACTTTTTGTTCCTTTTCTTCAGGTTGGTTTGATTCTTCATCTACATTGAAGTCATCTTCTTCATTGTCCTCAGCTTCTCCATTCTGTATTGTTTTCCAGTTCTCATCTATTCTCACTTCACTGGTAGTGATCACTTTTCCCAGATTATGTAGGAAAACTCTGTAACCTTTTGTCTTTGCTGAGTATCCCACAAAGATGCCTTCATCAGACCTAGCATTGAATTTTCCCAAGTTTTGCTCCTTGTTCTTCACAAAATATGGGCTGCCAAAGACTCTGAGATACTTGGCTATTGTCTTCTTCCCACTCCATAGCACATATGGAGTCTTATCAGTATTGGGCCTTAGTAGAACTCTGTTCAGTAGGTATACGGCTGTAAATGTTGCTTTTGTCCAAAATCTTATGTGAAGCTTAGATTCCAGCAGTAGAGTTCTTACCATTTCAACCACAGCTCTATTTTTCCTCTCTACCACCCCGTTCTGTTGAGGTGTTCTTACTGCTGCCATCTGATGGTGAATTCCATGCTTCTCAAGGTAATCTTCAAAAGCTCCATTTGTGAATTTAGTGCCTTGATCTAACCTTAATACTTTGATCTTCTTTCCACTCTCATTTTCAGCCAATCTTCTATATCTCTTGAAGCATTTCAAAACTTCTAACTTGTGTTTGAGATGCATGAAGCAGGTCCTTCTGGAATAATCATCAACAAACAAGATGAAGTACCTCTCACCATTCAACCCTTTTGTTCTCATCGGCCCACACAAATCAGTATGTACAATGTCAAGCACTACTTCATAACTGAACTCTTTGGTCTTATACTGCTTTCTGACATGTTTTCCTTTAGAGCATGCTGAGCAAACATACTCCCTCTCTCTCTTAAGGTTTGGAATGTCTCTGATTGCATGAGTAGTGGTCAGCTTCCTCATGTTCTTCTGTGTTAAGTGTCCCAACCTCCTATGCCAGAGTTGATTTTCTTCTTCTTTTGTAAGTAAATAGCTACTTGTCTTGTCCTCATCAATCACATACAAATTTTCAGCTGTTCTCTTCCTAGCTACAACAGTATTGCCTTCTTTACTTTTTACCTGGCAACCTATTTTTATGAATATTACCTTATAGTCTTCGTTGTATAGCTGACTGACAGATGCTAAATTATATCTGAGTCCTTCAACGTGTAGAACATCTTTCAACTTTCCTCTTCCAATCTTTACTGACCCCTGACCATTGATGTTGAGTGAATCATCATTGCCAAACTTGACTCTGCCTTCTCTTGATTTGTTTAACTTTGATAATTTACTCTTGTCTCCCGTCATATGCGAAGTGCATCCACTATCGAAAATCCACTGCTTACCCTTGCAGTCAGATTTGAGTGCAATTTCAGCTATATTAGCCACCTCCTTTTTAGCTTTATATTCCTTCTTTTGAACTAGCTGGAAGATAGCTTTCTCCTTTTTCTCAGCTTTGACTGCACTGCTTGTTTCCACTGTGCCATTGAGTGCCTTCTCTTACTTAGGGAGAACTGTCATGCATCTCTTGACATTATGGCCATCCTGCCTACACCTTTCACACTGTTCCAAGTCTACCACTATAGCAAACTTGTTCTTTGAAACCACTGGTTTGGGCTTCCACCGACAATCCTTGTCAACGTGTCCTTGCCTTTTATAGTATGTGCAAGAACTCACGACAGGTATTCTCTTATGAATCTGTATTGTCTCCCTCTGTATGCAACATCATATCTTCTCAAGTTAGAGACATATACTGACCTTCTCCACCAGCAGTTACTCACCTTATGACCCTAAACTCCACAATAAAGGCAATGACCTTGAAACTGCCTCTTCTTGGGTCTGATCATAACTTGTCTTCTTTTGTTCATCACTTGCTGTGTAGGCAAAGTAGCTGGCTTTTTTGCTTGTGTGACTTTCATTTCAGTCACCTTCTTCTCCTTCTTCTGTTCAGCTGTAGCCCTCTGCTGGCTGACTTTCTTTTCTTCCTTCTTGTTTGCCACCCTAGGTTACTTCTTTAGATCTTCTTTATTCTCAGTTATCTTCTTCTGAGTCACAACCTTCTCTTTCAATTTCTCTGACACATTCTTATTTTCTTTAGCCAATGCACCTTCGGATTGCTGCACTTTCTCTACATTTTTCTCTCCTTTTTCAGAATTTGTTTCTCCTATCATTTCAAGTTTCTGCAAATTCTCTTTGCTACTTTTGAGTTGTTACTAAAGTCTCAGCAACTCTTTCTCCATTTTTTCAATTTTTGAATCCCTTGAGCCAAGCTCTACTGTAAGGTCTTGACATATTTTAATCTGTTCCTCAAATCTTCTCTTCAAGTTAATATGCTCAGCCCTTATTTCATCGTTTTGACTTCCAGCTTCCTCAGCTTTGCTTCAACTTGTTTTATATGGGCCTCCAACCTTCTTATGTTTCTACCCCTTCTGATTATCTCCTTTAAAGCTGCTTCCAGCTCAGCTTCAAGATCTGGCTCTTCTTCATCAACTTCCTCTTCCTCTTCAGAGGTTGAGCTACCACCTTATGCTGATGCCATAAAGACATACTCATCTGATGAGTCTTCATCTTCCTCCTCATCAGCTTCTTTTGTCTGACTCACATAACTCTTGAGTGAGCCTCTCGTCTTCCTCTGTGGGTTGGCAATCTTCTTATTGGACATCTTTGAGTTGAATGATGATCTTCTCCATCTTGAATTCTGCTCATCTTCATCATCAAGTTTCACTTTGCACTGAGAAACAAAGTGTCCAGTCTACCCACAACGATAACATCTCAAGGACAACTATCCTTTTCCCTTCTTAGATCCCTTTTTGAATTTCCTTGTGAAGTAAGCCAATACTCCACCTTCACTTTCTTCCTTATCATCATCATCATCCTTATCGGATGATTCTTCCTCTTCCTTTATCTTCAAGTGTTTCATAGCTTTCAAAGCTGCCTCCTTTGATACCTTTGATGTTGAGGAGCTCTTAGTTGACTTTATTCTCATCTCATATGCAATGAAATTGCACTGAAGATCATGCAGAGACATAGAATTGAGATCTCTACTCGTCTCTATAGCTACCACCTTTGAGGCAAACCTCTCAGGCAGAATTTTCTTCACAATCAATGAGTCCTTCTTGTTCTTCCCATGACTTCTCAGGTCATTTATAGTGTCAATAACCCTTGTGAAGAACTTTTGAACTGTCTCATTCTTCTACATTCTGAGAGATTCATATCTTTCCTTGAACACTTGAAACTTAGTCTCCTTCATTCTACCATCACCTTCATAGACTTTCTGCAATCTGTCCCATATCTCCTTGGCAGATTTGCAGTCCATAACTTCAGCATACTTAGCATTTATCAATGCTAAAATGATGACGTTTGAGGCCTTCCCATTTATCTCAAACTGCCTTAACTCCTCTGGGGTTGGGTCTTTACCTTCTTCCGGAGCCACAAAACCCTCCTGTACGTATTTCACCACGTTCATGCCCATGGTTGCAAATACCACTTGCATTCTTGCTCTCCACATATGATAGTTGGTTCTGTTGAAGATTGGAACCTTCTTGCTGTAAGTGGTGCTAGTGCTGGTACCGGTTTCCATTTCTTAGTATGCTGAATAGGTCAAACTTCTAGATCCCTTCAAACTAGTACACCAAGCTGTTAAACTTCAAACTGGTGAACCTGACTCTGATACCAATTGAAGTTCCCGACTTCTCCCTAGGATCTATTAGTTTGTGATACTGAGAGGGGGGTGAATCAGTATCACCACAATTCGCAATTCGCAGGTAAGTGAACAACTTCAACCTCTTCTTAAAAGCAAACTTTTTCTCAGACTTGACTAAGGTAGATCTATTGCTACCTACTAATCACAATAGTCCCCAAAGTCACCTTTCAGACACCTTGCCTAATAGACAATTCGGATGTTCTTGTTTAGGCCTTCATTAGGTTATGGGTTGGCTGATACTTTAGTTGCGTTCACAACTCAATTCAAAACATAGAATGTAAAGCAAATTAAGGACACACAAGATTTACGTGGTTCCGTCAATGTGACGTACATCCACGGTAGTAGGGACTCTCCCTTACCAACACCATCTACTATACTTGAAAATTCCAATTACAATGGATGTCTTAATTCTCTACTCCTTTCACTATTGCAAATACTAAGCAAGTACAATACAAAGAGTGTCACTTACTGTGTCTACCCTTTTTCTAGGTTGTCTTGCCTCTGTTGAATTGAAAGGTTGCTCCACTGCCGCTTAGAATTCACCGCAACGCTCTTTAACCTCTCTTGAAGAAATTTAGAAATACGTTGAGTTCTTTCCGATGCTTCACTGAATTCCTTCTCTAGGTTGTCTCACACAGCTCCTACTTTCACCATCTCACGGTCTCACCCGTCTCCTTGTCTCACGGCTCGCCTCACGTTTCTGTTTTTTTTTTTTTCGTCCAGCCCCTATTTTGCCAGATCTCTCACCGTCAACCGGATCTCTTTCTGCCGAATCTGTCACCGTCTGCCGGATCTGTCACCGTTGATCGGATCTATCTCATTGTCTGCCAGATCTGTCACTGTCTACCGGATTTCTCACCATTGACCGAATCTCTTTCTGCCGGATCTGTCACTGTCTGCTGGATTTGTCACCATCGACCGGATCTGTCTCACCGTTGACCGAATCTCTTTCTGCCGGATCTGTCACAGTCTGCCAGATCTCTCACCATCGATTGGATCTGTCTCACTGTCTGCCGGATCTGTCGTCGCACGTTCTAGTCTCCTCGCCGTCCAGCCGAATCTCTCACCGTCCAGCCAGATCAAGCCGTCACTGGTGTGCCAGTGGTGTGCCGATCTGCTCAGCTGCCGACTGCTGGTGTGCCGACCTGCTCAGTTGCCGATTACTGGTGTGCCGGTGGTATGCCGATTTGCTTAGTTGCCAACTGCTGGTGTGCCGGTGGTGTGCTGATCTGCTTAACTGCCGACTGCTGGTGTGCCGGTGGTGTGTCGATCTGCGCAGCTGCCGACTGCTGGTGTGTCGGTGGTGTGCCTTTCTCACAGGTTTCTCTCTCTTGCTGGTGGTGTGCGTAGGTTTTCTGTCTGTTTTTCTCAATAGCCGATATGTCTGTTTTTGTTATCTTTGGATGACCTTATATACTCTCTTATAAAACCCTAGGGTTTACTTGCAGCGAATTTACCGTCTTGCCCTTCCATGTGGCTTTTACGTTCTTGCCCCTCCATGTGGCTTTTATGTTCTTACCCTTCCATGTGTCTTTACTTTCTTGCACACTTAAACCTAGTTGACAACAATTACAGCCCATACAAGACTGTGAGAACAACAAAGTTTTTCTTTTTGTTGCAAGTACTCATTCACACAACCTGATCATGAAACAAACTGCTGTGATTAGACCAAATAGTATATTTATATGACAAGCATGCCCTTACAACTTTGGTAGTCTTAATCCATTGAATTCTACCAAACAAAATTGTTGTTGATCTTCATTAGCTTTCTTGCAAGGATTCAATGGATCAATTCATGAAGGTTCACACCATCAGTTCAATTCATTGCAGAAAACTTAAGGTTATTACCTTGATTCCTTGGTGATAAGGCTTCCCCTTTTCATGCAAGGAGTCATTTACATAAAATGATCATATAATTAACATTTGTGTCCATCCAATAATGAAGCTTTGACTCTTTATTAGCCATCTTGACTATGAGGCATTCATTCATTATTCAAAAAATGTTGTCTCTCAATTACTTGCTAGTAGGAAAAATCCTTCAGGTAGTCTAAATCCTTTAGACTTTATCAAGCTGCTACCCTTGATTAGCTTTCATAATTAAGAGGAAATCCTTCATTATTTGAAACTTGAGCCTTTCACCTAACTTCTCAATAATAAGATATTTTTTTTTTGTTGCAAGAAATGATTCACATAAAATAATTGTGCAATTAACATCCTAATGTAGGGTAGAAACAAGCAAAAGGATTGTACAAAAGAATAATAGGGCAATCCACTTGAAAATACTAGTTGAGATGGGAATTCACTCAAAATCTAAACTAAATACTTAAGAGTGATTTCAATACTCATTCATAATAGGTCTCTGCCTAATGAAAATAACAATAAGCTATCTTTACATGGATAATTAATAAATAAATTGGAAGTAATAAAACTTAATAAGAAATAAGATAATATATAAGCTAAATAGGAAAGTATCCTAGGTAATAAGGCTTTTTCCTTTGTTCTAATGAGTCATTTATCTTGATTCGCTTTTCTTTCAATTATTGAATGGTTAATTGTCTGAAAGATTAGAATGCATTGAATTCCTAACGGATAAGGCTTCTCCTTTTGTTCCAAGATGGCATTCAAACAAACAAATCATGAAATTAACTTAATTTCTACATTATTATGTCTTGGGTAATTTGAATCCATTGAAGTCCATCCAATAAAGAAGTTACTACTCTCAATCAGTTTTATTTCTTATGAGAGAATTATTAATTACTTGAAGTATGAGACATATCTTGATTACATGATAATTGGACTTCTTCTCTAGGTCGTTTGAATCTATTGAAGTCCATCAAATAAAGTAGCTATTACTCTTGATTAGCTTTCTTTACTACAAAAGATTCTTTCATTGCTTGAAACTTAAGGTCATCACTTGATTCCTTGGTGATAAGGCTTCTCCTTTTCTTGCAAGGAGTAATTCACATAAAGTAATTATACAATTAACATCCAAGTCTATATAAAAAAATAAACAGAGTCATTCATTCTGATTAACTTTTCTTATGATGATAGAATAGTTTGTTGCAAAAATCATGAGACTAACACTTTATTTATAACCAATGAGGCTTTTCCTTTCATTGCATAGAGTTATTCCTATAGAGAAATTGTGAAATTAAAGTGTCCCACCAATCATTGATTTCATTGCACTATGTATGTTATTCTATTATGGGTAGTTTGAATGCTTTAAAGTCCATCTGATAATGATACTTTTACTCTTATTTAGCCTTATTTATTATGAGAGATTTGTTCATTGCTTGAAACTTGCCATTTAATTACTTCGCAATCGGACTTCTACTTTAGGTAGTTCAAATCCTTCAAACTTCATCAAATAATGGAGCAACGACTTTTGATTGGCTTTCTTAACTAGGAGAAAATTATTTATTGTTTGAAAATTGTGGTCATCACCTGATTCCTTGGCAATAAACCTTCTCCTTTCATTGCAAAAAGTGATTCACATAAAATATTCATGTAGTTAACATCCATGTCCACATAGAAAAGTAATTTTAGTGCAACATCCATGTAAATACACCATAGAATATTTATATTGATTGAATTCTATAAAATAAAGGAGTCATTCATCTTCATTAACTTTTCTTACCTAGAAAGAATGGTTCATTGCTAGAAAGACAAAATTGACACTTCACTTCTAGGTAATAAGGATTCTCTTTTCTTTCGAAGGAGTCCTGATCTTGATTAGTTTTTTTTTTTTTTTTTTTTTTTTACATGGATTGAATGGTTAATTGCTTGAAAGATGAGAATGCTCTTCATTCCTAGCTGATTATGGTTTCTCCTTTCATTCCAAGATGTCATTCACACAAAGAAATAATGAAATTAACTTACTTGCCTACATCAATCACTGATTTCATTGTGATATGCACATTATTGTGTCTTGGATAATATGAATTCGTTGAACTTTATGGAGAAACAAAGCCATTACATTTGATCAACTTTATGAGAGAATTGTTTATTTGCTTGGAACATGAGACACTCTCTTGATAACTTAACAATAAAACTTCTCCTCTTGGTAATTTGAATCCATTGAAATTCATGAATAAAGAAGCTATGGCTCTTGATTAGCTTTCTCTATTGAGAGAGAATAATTTATTACTAGAATCATTAGGGTTTTTACCTGATTGCTTGGTGATTAGGTTTCTCCGTTCATACAAGGAATCATTCACATAAATTGATCATGCAATTAACATCAATGTCTACAAAGAACATCAAATTCATTTTGGCACACACATCAATACACCTTAGGTAGTTTAAATCCATTGAATTCCATAAAACAAAGGAGTCATTCATTTTAATTAGCTTTTCTTACATGAGTAGCATGGTTTACTGCTAGATAGAATGTACTGTCACTTCACTTTCTACTAATAAGGCTTCTCTTTTCATTCCATGGAGTCATTCACAAAAAGAAATAATAAAAATAACTTATATGTTTACATCAATCAATGGTTTCATTGTTAAGTGCACATGGTTCCATACTACATAGGTTGAATTGATTAAAAACCATCAAATGGAGAAGTGATTACTCTTGATTAACTTTCTTTAGCATAAGAAAATCATTTATTGCCTGACACATGATGTGATAATAGGACTTCTCCTCTAGGTAGCCAAATGCATTGGAGTCCAACAAATAAAGAATATATTACACCTGCTACATTTTTTTCTTACTAAAAGACAATTATTCATTGCTTGAATCTTTAGATAATTACCTGATACATTTGCCATAAGGCTTCTCCTTTTGTTACAAGGAATCATTTAAATAAAATGAGCATGCAATTAACATTCATATCTACACCAACCATTGATTTTATTGTGACATGCATATCAATTCACTTTGGGTTGTCTAAATCCATCGAATTCCATCAAACAATAGAGTCATTCATCTTGATTAGCTTTTCTTACCTCGATAAAATGGTTCATTTCTTGAAACATAATACTATCACTTTATTCATAGCTAATATGGCTTCTCCTTTTATTCTAAGGACTCATTATCACAAATGATACGTGAAATTAACTTAAATGTCTAAATTGTTCATAATTCCATTGTGAGAATCACTTTATTCTATCTTGAGTAGTCCAAATCCATTGGTGTCTATCCAGTAAAGAAGCTATTAGTCTTGATTAGCAATCATTACTATGATAGTGTAATTCATTACTTGAAACTTCAGATCGCCTCTTGATTATTTAACTACAAGACTTCTCTTTTAGGTACTCCACATCCATTGATGTCCATCAATTGATGAAGCTATTACCTTTATTAGCTTTCTTTACCTATAGAGTATGATTCATTTGTTGAAACCTGAGATTGTCACAATATTCCTTAGTAATAAGGCTTCTCCTTTTGTTATGAAGAATCATGCACACAAAATAAGTGTGCAATTAACATTCATGTATATGCCAAACATTAACTTCACTGCAATATGCACATTAATACACCATGGGTGAATCCATTAAATTCCATTAAAAAAAGTCATTCATCTTGATTGGTTCTTCTTACATGGTTACTCTTTCGATGAAACAAGTGATAAATAAATCATTATTAGCTAATAAGACTTCTCTTTTCCTTCACAAGAGTCATTCATACAAGGAAATCATGAAATTAATTAAATGCCTACACAAATCACTAATTCCTTTGGGAGGTGCATGTTGTTTCATATTAGATAGTTTAGATCTATTGAAATCCATTCAATAACACAGCTTTATCTCTTAATTAGCCTCCTTTATTGTGAGAGATTTGTTCAATACTTGAAACATGTGTTTTCCACTTTATTACAGGCAATGGGGCTTCTCATTTGGTTAGTCTTAATCTATTGAAGTCCATCAAATAAAAGAGGTATTATTCTTAGCTATCCTTCTTTACATAGAGAGAATTGTTGATAGCTTGAAACTTATGACCATCACTTGACTCCTTTGCAATAACACTTTTCCTTTCATTGTAAGGAATCATTCATAAAGAATAATCATTTAATAAACATTTATGTTTACACAAATCATTAATTTCATTGTGACATGCATTTAATACCATTAGGTTTTCCAAGTCCAATTAATTCCATAAAAAAAATGAGTCATTCATTTTGCTTAGCTTTTCTTACAAGGGTAGAATGGTTCATTGCCTAAAACATGAGACTAACACCTCATTTCCATGTATTAAGGTTTCTCTTTTCATTCCAAAGAGTCAATTCAAAGGAATCATGAAATTAACTTAAATGTCTAACATTGATCATTATTTTCATTAGGAGATGCCTGTGATTATGTCTTGAATAGTTTGAATCCAATGAACTGCATCTAATAAAGAAGCAAGTACTCTTGGTTAAATTTCTTTACTATAAGAGAATCAATTAGTTGAAACATGAGACATATCCTCGTTAATAAAAATTAGGAGTTCTCCTCAGGGTAGGTCAAAGTACTTGATGTTCATTAGGTAAAGGAACCATTGCACTGGATTGGCTTCCATTACTAGAGGAGATTTGTGGTCCCTATGACTAAAGGTTTTGAATTTTCTAGCTAGGACCAGTTAGCCTCATCTCTTTCTTCATTTGCCTTCTCCACTCTTTTGCTTTTGTTTAACACAAGAATTGTTCTTTGAATTTTAGGATCAAATGGCATAAGTTTTTTTCACCACTTTATCATGTCATGTACTAGGAAAACCATGCAAAACAAAAAGAATCAAAACTAAACTTCTAAATTAAAATCAAGACAAAGGGTTATACTATTTTTAAGATTTCCAATTCTTGACAACGATGCCAAAAACTTCATGCATATAAATAACTACTAGCAAATGCATTACTCACTCACGAAATATTCGTAGTGAATAACACCAAAACATTAAGTAAATGTAACTTTATCTAGAAGACCAATTTTGAAGTTTGGAAGATTAAATAAGATCAAATAAAATCTAAATAGAAAAATCAATTGATAAAAATAACGAGATTTAATCAAGAGAGAATATACAATGGTTTTTGAGTATACTGTACAAAGGTTAATAGAATTCTTGCTAAAGTGCTTTGAAGAAAAAGGGTCTATTCATAGGACCATGAAATTTCCTATATTATTCAATACTCTTTTTCAAATTATATTTAATTTAGTTTTACCTATTAACGTAATATATCTCTATGTAGAGTAAAATAGATAAAAGAGAATTAAATTTTGTAAAAAGCTCTAGCTTAAGTAGATATTTTTGAAATCCACCCATCATTACTACATCAACCATGTTTGTACATCTCCATATTTCATTTAATGTAAGGTATGCATTATTTGATCTAATGTAAGGACTCTCCTCTTAGTCTTAATCATGCATATCAATTCAATTTAGGCCATTAGGATTTTAAGAGCATTAAGCACTATAACACTTATTTTCCATGAAAAGAAAATTGTAAAATAGGATAAAATTATGGAAAACTACATAACTATGGTTAGGCAACATCATAACCTAAGTCAAGAAAATTAGTTCATCCTAGACAAGGAAAACCAAGTTAAAATTGAAAGGGAGTAGAATTTTAGGAGAATAGAATGATGAAATAGCTCTAGAATCACTCCCTTAACAATGTCATCACTCCTTCCCTCCAAATCTTTTCACATTGCTCCTCCTTTGGAGCACAATTCTCTCTTCATTTCTATATGGTTGTGTTTAGTTTTGCTCTTTTTGGTGCCTCCTTTATTGTTTGGAAGTCTCTCATTGATTAGCGTTTCTTACCTCCAGTCAAATCTGAAAAGATTCTGACCCATAACTTATGGTTATCTCCTAGAAACCAAATCAAACTTTGGCAAAAACTAGAATGTTGTAGCTCTATCTTTTAAATTTCTTTGGCTACAACAATCACTCAATTTGTGTGTGTGTAGCAAAGGTTGTGCTCAAAATATCGTACAGTCCTCAATCAATAACTAGATAGAATACTAATAAGCTTTGGTTTTCTTATTGAGACAACATTTCTTTTCAAGTAAATCTCCAAATTATAACCTCCTTTAAAATTTTTCTCAATTTTTCTTTTTACTTGTCCATTGATAATTCTTCAAGTTTATGACCCAAATTGACACCAAATATTCACTTTGCTTCTTTACTACAGACAGAAAATTCAAATATATAAAATCTAAATAAAAGCAAACTTAATTAATAATAATACTACTAATTTGGGACCAGAAATATATGAAAATATATACCAATTTAGATCTTATCAAAATGCATAAAAAAAGGGAGAGTTCAAGCAAATTAATGCTCCTGAAAGGAGTTTTGAACTTGTCATAGAGAAGCATTACTCAACTCCCATTTTAGTACTTCTAAAATTTGGCAAAACATTTGAGATTGAGTGTGATGCTTCTAGAGTCAGCATTGGTGATGTGTTGATGTAATAAGGTTGCCCCATTGCCTACTTAAATAAGAAACTCTTTGTTTCTTTATTAAACTACTTTACTTATGATAAAGAAATTTATGCTTTTATTTATGCACATGAACCACAACTGAATTACTTCTTACCCAAGAGATTTTATTATTGACACTAATCATGCATCACTAAAAGCATTTTGACAAAGGAAGAGTAAAATTAAATCAAATGTCTACATCGATCATTGATTTCATTGTGAGATACACCTTATTATGTCTAATGAAAAAAGCTTTTGTCCACCTTGGTTAGTTTGAATCAATAGACTCTAAATCTATTATGCTTGATTAGTTTCCCTTTGCTATGAATGTAACCTTTATTGTGTATAACATGAGGCCATCTCTTAATTACTTCAAAATATCACTCCTTACCTTGGTTATCTAAATCCACTGAAGTCCATTGAACAAAGGAGCAATTAATCTTTATCAGCTTTCATTTTCATGAGAGAATTATTCATTGGTTGAATCATGACACTATCAATTGATTCCTTGTTAATCAGGCTTCTTCTTTTGTTGTAAGGAATTATCTATACAAGATGATCATTCAATGAACTTCCAGCCCTACATTGAACTTTAATTTTGTTACCATGTGCACATTAGTATGCCATACATAGTGTAAAATCCACTGAATTTCGTTAAACAATATGAGTCATTCATATTGATTAAATTTCCTTAAATGGATGGATGGCTCATTGCTTGAAAGATGAGACTGGTAGTTCATTCATAGCCCATTTATAGCTAATTAAGGTTCTCCTTATGTTCTAAGGAGTCATTCATATAAAGAAATCATGAAATTAACTTCAATGTCGGCACCAATCAAAGATTTCATTGTGTAATGCATGTTATTATGTATTGCAGAGTCTAAATCTATCGAATTCCACACAATAAAGTAGACTACTTTTGATTAACTTTCTTTACCGTAAGGGAATTGTTTATTGCTTGAAACTTGAGACCATCTCTTGATTACTTGAAATTATGACTTCTCCTTTGGAGTAGTCCATATCCATTGAAGTCCATTAAGGAGAGGAGCTACTACTTTTAATTAGCTTTTCTTACTAGGGAAGGAGCCTTCATTACATGAAACTTGAGACCATCTCTTGATTACTTGAAATTATGACTTCTCCTTTGGAGTAGTCCATATCCATTGAAGTCCATTAAGGAGAGGAGCTACTACTTTTAATTAGCTTTTCTTACTAGGGAAGGATCCTTCATTACATGAAACTTGAGACATATACCTATATTTGGATAATTAGGCTTCTCCTTTCATTTTGACGAATTATTCACACAAAATGACCCTTCAACCAACATCTAGGTTTACTTAAACTTTAATTTTTTGTAACATGCTTATCAATTCATCTTTGATAGTCTAAGTCCATTGAATTTCATCAAACAAAATGATGGAGGCCATATTGTACCAACTCAAATCAACAAGGGAGTTGATACTTTGCAAAACCTTGGAGGACCAATGACAAGGGCAAGGTCAAAGAAAATAAAGGAAGCTCTCAACAACTTGTTGTGTGACATTTACTATCAAGAAGTTGCTAGGTATGAGTTAAGGATGATGGAGGCTTCACCAGGGCTTGCAAATGTGTCATCTATGGAGGAATTTGAGAACCATGGCCTTAGGAAGGAAGTTGGATTTGGGAGCCCATGTTTGGGCATTTAAATGGATTATTTTCATGGGTTATATTGCTATGTAGTGGGTTGAACGAATTTCCTTAATAAGCTCATCTTATTAGCTAAGGTTTTAGGGGGTTAGCATATAAAAAGGGCAGAAAGGGTGGTTGGAGGGGCAGAAAACCCATTTTCATGAATGTATGAGCTATTTTCTCTGGTTCTTTGAGAACTAATTCTAAACTTTCATACTTGAATGTGTTGGTTCAATAGACTTATCTTCTTCAATGTTGTTATTGTTAGAAGTGGCGTCTAAATCTTATAATTCTGGTTCTTGGTTGTTTATAATCAATGGGTCAGAACTCCAAGTTTGTATCACAAAAGGAGTCATTCATCTTGATTACCTTTTCTTAGATGGAAAGAATGGTTCGTTATGAAATATATGAGACTAACAATTCATTTTCTAGCTAATAATTGTTTTTCATTTGTTCCAATGAGTTGTTCACACATAGAAATCATGAAATTAACTTAAATGTTTACATCAATCACTAATTTAATTGCAAGATGCACATTATTATGTCTTAGGAAGTCCAAATCCATTGAATTCCATCCAATAAGGAATCTATTATCCTTGATTAACTTTCTTTCCTAAGTGAACATTGTTCATTGCTAGAAACATGAGACTGTCTCTTGATTACTTGTTTATCACTTCTCATATGGGTTATTTGAATCCAATGAAGTCCATCAAATAATGGAGTCATTACTTCTGAATAATAAGACTATCATTTGATCCCTCAACAATAAGGCTTCGCATTTTATTTCTCAGAATCATTCACACATAAAGATCATTTAATTAACATCTAGGACTACATTGAACTTTATTTTGTTGTAATAAGCACATTGAAAAAATGGGCTATTACTCTTAATTAGGATTCTTTAGCAAGAAAGAATCATTGATTGCTTGAAACCTGAGAATGTCACTTGATTCCATTGTAATAAATCTACTCCTTTTGTTGTAGGGAATCATTCACACAAAATAATCATGCAATTAGCATTCATCTCTATAGCATTTATTGATTTTGTTGCTACATACACATCAAGATAACTTGGGTAAAAATTTATTGAATTTCATCAGACAAATGAATCTTCATCTTGATTAACTTCACTTACACGAGTAGAATGGTTCATTGCTTAAAGGATAAATAGTCTATTTCTAGTTATAAGGGCTTTTCTTTCATTCCAAAGAATCATTCACCCAAAGGAATCATTAAATTAACTAAAATGTCTACACTGATTACTAATTTAAGTGAGAAATGCATGATGTGATGTCTAATCCAAATCCTTTGAAGTTCATCTAATTAAGAAGTTGTCATTATGATGAGAACCATAGAGATGATGGGTGGAAGGCTCCAATGGTTGCAAGAGGTCGATTGCACATCCCAGAAGGCCCAATAACACGAGTTAGAGCCAAAAAGATTAAAGAAGCACTAAATGGGCTGATTCAGGACATCTAAGCCAACCCAGCTTCAAATGGGGCGAATTCAAGTTTGACAAGGAGTCCAGCCCTAATTAATATAATTAAAAATATAATTAGAATACTTAAATAGGTTAGAATAAGTAATAGCATTTCTTCCTAAATAAGAGTTTATTATTTATGTAGGAATTTATCCTCAATTAGGAATTCCTCCAAAATAAGGATTTGTCCTAAGTAGGAATTTGTGCCTCTTTAAGATTGCTATCTTAGCCTATAAATAGGCTCCCCTTGTAAGCTCTGGAAGGTCAGACAACTTTGAGTGAAATAAAAAGCAAGGGTTTTTCTTTTTTTTTGGTTTTTTTTCAACACAAAACAATAGGAGAATACTTAAACATACCAATTGGAATTGAAATTAGTACGTTTATGAGCTTAAACAAACAAGCAAAGAGAGAATGATTGCAAATAAACAGATTTGTGCATTTGAATGATAATGCACATAATAGACAAACTAAACAACAATAAATAAATCAATAGATAGAAAATTGAAGAGTGAGTGGATTCAACCTGATTTAGAACCCTGCTCTGATACCAACTGATGGGAAAAGAAGGTTGAACTGGTTTTTGATTGCCACAACTATTCTGAGGAAAAAAAGGTAAAGCTTGCTGCTGTTGAATTTACTGATTATGCTATTATTTGGTGGGATCAACTTGTTTTGACTAGGAGAAGAAATCATGAGCGGCCTATTGATACATGGGGGGAGATGAAGGCTATCATGAGGAGGAGGTTTGTCCCTGGTCACTATTACAGGGAGTTGTACCAAAGGTTGCAAGGGCTCACTCAGGGCACCAAAAGTGTGGAGGACTACCACAAGGAGATAGAGATTACCATGATTAGGGCCAATGTAGAAGAAGATAGAGAGGCAACCATGGCTCGATTTCTGCAAGGGCTAAATAGGGACATAGCAAATGTGGTTGAATTGCAGCACTATGTGGAATTCGAAGACATGGTGCACATGGCCATGAAAGTTGAAAGGCAACTTAAACGAAAGGGCTCCACACGAGTTGGGCAGAATTCTGGTTCTACCTCATTGTGGATGCCAAACTGGAGTAAAAGGGACAAGATGGCCAATTACAAGTCCAAAGCCGAGCTACCCAAGCACAAGAATGTGGGTTCTAGCAAGGAGACAGGTAAATTCGAACCCCAACCGAGTAGAAATAGAGATATTAAATGTTTTAAGTGTTTGGGCAGGGGTCACATTGCATCTCAATGTCCAAATAAGCATGCAATGATCCTGAGGAGTAACAGTGATGTTGAAACTGAAAGTGAATCAGATGATGATTCTGTGCCACCGTCAGAGGGTGAATGTGATGGAGAAAAGTATCCAGTTAACGGAGTAACTCTCGTTACGAGACGAGCATTGAATGTACAAGTAAAAGAAGAAAATGAGGTGCAACGAGATAACATCTTTCAGACAAGGTGTCTCATCAAAGATAAGGTATGTAGTATGATTATTGATGGTGGGAGTTGCACTAACGTTGCTAGCACAACTATGGTTGAGAAGCTGGATTTACCTACTATGAAGCATCTTAGACCATATAAACTACAGTGGTTGAATGAGAGTGGTGAAGTGAAGGTAAATCAGCAAGTGCTCGTATCATTTTCTATCGGAAGGTACCGTGATGAAGTTTTATGTGATGTCGTACCCATGCATGCGGGACATATTCTATTAGGAAGACCATGGCAATTTGATAGGCGAGTTATGCATGATGGCTTCAAGAATCGATATTCCTTTGTAATGAACGAAAAATCTGTCATTCTTGTACCATTATCACCTCAACAAGCATATGAGGATCAATTAAGGATTAAAAATGAGAGTGAACAGAAAAGAGAGATTGATAAAAGAGAAGAAAACGTGAGGACACAAGAAAAAGAGAAGAAAAAAGAAAATCTCTATGCAAAAGGAAATGATGTCAAAAGAGCATTCTATGCCAAACAACCTATGATTATACTTTTGTACAAGGAGGCTTATTTTAACACTAACAAGTTTGACTCATCTTTGCCTAGTGTTGTTGTTGCATTATTGCAGGAATTTGAAGATGTATTCCCTGACGATATCCCAAGTGGATTGCCACCTAATAGAGGAATTGAGCATCAAATTGATTTCATCCCAGGTGCATCCATCCCTAACCGGCCAGCATATAAGAGTAATCCTGAGGAGACAAAGGAGCTTCAAAAGCAGGTTGAGGAGCTTATGTCCAAAGGATATGTGAGGGAAAGCATGAGTCCATGTGCTGTGCCTGTCCTACTTGTACCAAAAAAAGATGGGACTTGGAGGATGTGTGTTGATTGTCGAGCTATCAACAAAATCACTGTAAAGTATTGTCACCTCATACCTAGATTAGATGACATGTTAGATGAATTGCATGGGTCATGTGTTTTTTCTAAGATTGACTTAAAAAGTGAATATCATCAGATTAGGATGAGAGAGGGAGTTGAGTGGAAAACAGCTTTCAAAACTAAGTATGGGTTGTATGAGTGGCTAGTTATGCCATTTGGTCTCACTAATGCACCAAGCACTTTTATGCGACTAATGAATCATGTTTTACGTGCATTCATTAATAAATTTGTAGTGGTGTATTTTGATGATATCTTGGTCTATAGTAAAACCATAGAAGATCATCTTGATCATTTACGTTCTGTTATAAGTATTTTACGTTCTGAGAAATTGTATGCTAACTTACATAAATATTCCTTTTGTACTGATCAGATCACATTTCTTGGCTATGTTGTCAGTGCTAAAGGTATTGAGGTTGACGAGGAAGAAGTTAAGGCAATTCGTGATTGGCCTACACCTAAGTCAACTAGTGACGTGCGTAGCTTTCATGGTCTAGCTAGTTTCTATAGATGCTTTGTTAAAGACTTTAACACCATTGCCGCACCACTCACTGACCTTATCAAAAAGAACATGAGTTTTAGGTGGGGTAGTGACCAAGACAAGGCTTTTAATTGCATCAAGGAAAAATTAAATTCTGCACCTTTACTTGCTTTACCTAACTTTGCAAAAGCTTTCGAGATTGAGTGTGATGCCTCAGGTATTGGCATTGGAACTGCTTTGATGCAGGAAAGGCGCCCAATTGCTTACTTTAGTGAAAAGCTAAGTGGAGTAAGCCTTAATTATCCTACTTATGATAAAGAGATGTATGCATTAGTACGGGCTTTGGAGACATGGCAACATTACCTTTGGCCTAAGGAGTTTGTCATCCATACTGACCATGAGTCTTTGAAGCACTTGAAGGGACAAGGAAAGTTGAACAAAATAGGGCTTCCCATTTTGGGTAGTCCAAATCTACTTAAGTCTATCAAATAAAGGAGCTTTTACAATTTATTAGCTTTCTTTATAATGTGAGAATCATTGATTGCTTCAAACATTAAACCTTTACCTAATTCTTTGGCAATAAGGCTTCTCTTTTTGTTGTAAGAAATCATTCACACAAAATGATCATGCAATTAACTTCCAATTCAACAATGAATATTAATTTTGTTGTGACATGCACATCAATGCAACTTAGCTAATCTGGAATCATTAAATTAATCAAACAAAGGGATACATTTATCATGATTAGCTTGTCTCACTTGCATAGAATGGTTTATTGCTTGAAAGATGACACTTCATTTTTAGTTAATAAGGTTTCTCTTTTCATTCACAGCAGTCATTTACATAAAGAAATTGTTAAATTAATTTACATGACTACGTTGATCACTCATTTTATTGCAAGATGATTGTTATTTTGGTTGTGGAGTTTGAATCCACTGAAGAGTAAAGGGAAATTCCATTTCTATTTCCCTATTTATGGGAATGAAACTCTCTTGTGCATGATAATCATCATTTCCATCATTTCCCTACTTCTTCTAGTTAATCTCATTCATATTCCCTCTTTTCTTCTCTAAATATAATAATAAATAATTTTGTATTATAATGCCATTAAATATTTTTAAATTATCATAATAATTAAATCATCAATAAGGGTTCTATTATATATATATATATATATATATATATATATATATATAAGTATTATATGAAATTATTATTATTACTATTATTAATACTATAGTTGAGAAAAAATATAGTGATTAAAAACTATTCAAATTATTAATTAATAATTATTTTCACTATAAAATTGTTATGTTAA
The DNA here is from genome assembly GCA_037832385.1 of Rhizophora apiculata. Taxonomy (NCBI): domain Eukaryota; kingdom Viridiplantae; phylum Streptophyta; class Magnoliopsida; order Malpighiales; family Rhizophoraceae; genus Rhizophora; species Rhizophora apiculata. Next base: position 5,639,599 of record CM075429.1, on the reverse strand, counting down.
TATATTTATTTTAAAATTTTATATTTATGATAATTAACTTAAATTATTGTTATGATAAATATTTTTGTTATTAGATAAATTTATTAATATAATTTTTATTGTAATTAAATATATTCTAATAATTCACAAATTTAAATTATTATTATTATAAATATCATTAATACTAGATAAAACCTTTAATACAAATTTTATTTATATTTTTATGAATTAAATATATTTTAATCATATTATCATTATTTATCTTTTCTTTTATAGTAATTTTTATTTTGATTTTCATTCCAAATTTATTTAAAAAGCTACAAAGATAATTTATTCTAATTCTAGAGTAAATTAAATAGATTACAAAATTTACTATTTTGTTTTTAATTCCATTTGATTTCTATTTCAAACTATAAACCAAACATTCCCTTCATTCCTTGATTCTTGAGACTCACACATGGTTTTTTTGCAATAAGACTTCTCTTTTTGTTGCAACGAAACATACACACAAAATGATCAACCAATTAACATCCACCTCTACAACAAACATTAACTTCATTATGACATGCAAGTGAATACACCTTAGTGGTCTGAATCTATTGAATTCCATCAAATAAGAGATTCATTTATCTTGATTGGATTTTCATACATAGATAAAATAGTTCATTGCTTGAAAGATGAGACTATCACATCACTTCTAGCTAGAGGACTTCTCCTTTCATTCTAAGGAGTTATTCATACAAATGAATCATGAAATTAACATAAATGTCTACACTTATCAATGATTTCATTGCAAAATGCATGTTATTATGTCTTGGGTAGCTCAAAACAATTGAAGTCCATCCAATAAAGAACCTATTACTTTTAAATGGCTTTCTTTGCTATAATAGAATTATTCATTACTTTAAACATAAGATTATCTCTTGATTAGTTTACAAGAGGACTTCTTTAAGTAGTCCAAATCCATTGAAGGCCATTGAATAATAAATTTATTCATCTTCATTTGCGTTTCTTACATAGATAGAATGGTTCATTGCTTTCAAGATTAGGTGATCACATCACTTTTTGGTAGTAAGCCTTCTCCTTTCAGCCAAAGGAGACTTTCACACAAAGGAATCATGAAATTATATTAAATGTATACACTGATTAAAGATTTCATTATGAGATGCAACTTATTATGTTTGGATAGTCCAAATCTATTGAAATCCGTCCAACAAAGAATCTGTTTCTCTTGATTGACATTTTTACTGCCAAAGAATTATTCATTACTTTAAACATAAGATCATCATTTGGTTGCTTAACAATAAAACTTCTCTTTTGGGTGGTCTTAATCCATTAAATTCCATAGAATAAAGGAGCTATTACTCTTGACCAACTTTCTTTGCTATGAAGTTGGTTGAAACTTTAGAGCATCACCAAATTCCTTGGCAACAAGGCTTCTCTTATCATTACAAAGAATAATTCACACAAAATGATAATGCAATTAATATCCCTATCTACATTGAAAGTTAATTTCATTGTGCCATGCTTGTCAATGCACCTTGGGTTGTCTGAATTCTTTGAATTCCTTCAAATGAAGTAGTCATTCAACTTGATTTACCTTCTTTACATGGATAAAGTGTCCTACTGTGTGAAACAGGAACTTGTCTTTACATTTTTTGCTAGTATGGGTTCTATTTCAAGAAGTCATTCATACAAAGGAATCATGGAATTACCTTAAATGTCTAATCCGATCATTGATTTTATTGGGAGATGCATATTATCGTGCCTTAAGTAGTTTGAATACATCAAAGTTCAAATAATAGGAAGTTATCACTCTTGGTTAGAATCATTCATTATGTGAAAGATGAGAAGGTCTCTTGATTACTTTAAACGTGGACTTTTAACCTTAAAGTCCATTGAGTGAAGGATTTACTAACCTTAATTAGCTTTCTTTACTGTGAGAGAATCATTTAATAATTCAAACTTAAGATCGGCATCTGATTCCTTGGCCATAAGGGTTCTTCTTTTATTGCAAGTAATCATTGACATAAAATGATCAAGCAATTAATATCCATGTTTACACTCAAACATTAATTTCATTGCAACATGCATGTCAATACATTGTAAGTAGTCTTAATTCATTGATTTTCATCAAACAAAGGTGTCAATCATCTTGATTAGCTTTTCTTACTTGCATAAAAAGTTCATTGTTTGAAAGATGAGATTGTCACTCAATTTCCAACTATTTTTCCTTTCATTTCAAAATTTCATTCACAAAAAGGAATCATGAAATTACCTTTAATTTCTATACCAATTGTTGCTTTCATTGTGAGATGCATGTTATTATATCTTGGGCAAACAATAGCTATTGAAGTTTGTTGAATAAAGGAGCTACTACTCTTATTTAGCTTTCATGATGAGGAGAGATTGTTCATTGCATGAAAAATGAGACAATCTCTTGATTACTTAAAAATAGGACTTCCCATCTTGAAGTTTGAATCTATTAAAGTCCATCCAATAAAGGACTTATAACTCTTAAGTAGTCTTATTTAGTAGGAAGGAATCATCTGTTGCTTGATTCTTAAGTGAAGTTCCCGACTTCTCCCTAAGATCTACTAGTTTGTGATACTGAGAGGGGGGGTCAATCAGTATCACCACAATTCACAATTCGCAGGTAAGTGAACAACTTCAACCTCTTCTTAAAAGCGAATTCTTTCTTAGACTCGACTAAGGTAAATCTATTGCTACCTACTAATTATAATAGTCCCCAAAGTCACTTCAGACACCTTGCCTAATAAACAATTCGGATGTTCTTATTTAGGCTTTCGTTAGGTTATGGGTTGGTTGATACTTTAACTGCGTTCACAACTCAATTCAAAACACAGAACGTAAAGCAAATTAAGGACACACAAGATTTATGTGATTCCGTCAACATGACGTACATCCACGGTGGTAAGGACTCTCCCTTACCAAGACTATCCACTATACTTGAGAATTCCAGTTACAATGGATGTCTTAATTCTCTACTCTTTTCACTATTGCAAATATTAAGTAAATACAATACAAAGAGTGTCACTTACTGTGTCTACCCTTCTTCTAACTTGTTTTGTCTCTGTTGAATTGAAAGGCTGCTCCACTGCCACTTAAAAGTTCATTGCAATACTCTTTAACCTCTCTTGAAGAAATCTGGAAATACATTGAGTTCTTTTCAATATTTCGCCAAATTCCTTCTCTAGGTTGTCTCACACAGTTCCTGCTTTTACCATCTCACTTGTCTCCTTGTCTCATGTTTCTGGTTTGTCGTTCCATGTCTCACGTACATTTCTGGTTTTCACCCTTTACTGGTCTCACGCCTCATGCACGTTTCTGGTCTCACACCGACACACGTTCTAGTCTCACGCCGACGCACGTTCTGGTCTAACGTCGTCGCATGTTCTGGTCTCACGCCATCCAGCCGAATCTCTCACCGTTCAGCTAGATCTCTCTCACCGTCCAGTTGGATCTCTCTCACCGTCCAGTCAGATCTCTCTCACCATCCAACCGGATCTCTCTCACTATCCAGCCAGATTTCTCTCTACCGGTGGTTTCTGTTTTTCTCATCCAGCCCCTATTCTGCCATGTACCCCTCTTGGTTGGCCGAATCAGGTTTTTCTGTTCACCTCTTTTTGAGAGTTCTTATGTTTTTCGTTGTGCGTTCCTTTGCTGTCCACTCTTCCTCTTCGGCTGTCTCTGTATTTTCTCCCTTTCAACCTGATTGTGTCATCCATTTCTCTCTCTACCTCTTTGCCGTGTTGTCTCCTCGCCGACCGGTGGTGTGCTGGTAGTGTACCATTCCTCACGGGTTTCTCTCTCTTGCCGGTGGTGTGCTGTTCCTCACGAGTTTCTCTCTCTTGCCGGTGGTGTGCCATTCCTCACCTTCGCCATCTACTCTGATTTTGCCGTATATAATTTTTCTCTCTCTTCCAACGGCTTCTCTCTTTGGTCGACTAGTTGTCTAGGTTTTCTATCTGTTTTGCTCAATTGCCGACATTTTTTTTGTTGTCTTCCAATGGCCTTTATATACTCCTCCATGAAACCCTAATAGGGCTTACTTGCAGCGAATTTACTGTCTTACCCTTCCATGTGGTTTTTACTTTCTTGCCCCTCCATGTGGCTTTTACCTTCTTGCCCTTCCATGTGGCTTTACTTTCTTGCACACTTAAACCTAGTTGACAACAATTACAACCCATACAAGGCTGTAGGAACAACATTAAGCCTAGTACCTAATTCCTTGGCTATTAAGCTTCTCCTTTCATTGCAACATTGATACAAGATGTTCATGCAACTAACCTCCATGTCTTTAATACACCATAGGTTGTCTGAGTCCATTGAATTCCATAAAACAAAGTAGTCATTCATCATAATTGTCTTTTCTTACATGCATAGAGTGGTTCATTGCCTAAAACTTAAGACTGTCACATCATTATTAGCTGGTAAGGCCTCTCATTTCATTTTAAGGGGTCATTTACCCAAATGATTCATTAAATTAACTCAATTTTCTACACTTATCACTGATTTGACTGCAAGAAGCACGTTATTATGTCTTGGGTAGTCCAAATCCATGGAAGTTCATCCAATAAAGAAGTTATAACTATTCATTACCTTTATTTACTATTAAAAAGTCTTCACTGTTTAAAAAAGTGAAAGCGTTGTGAGAATTTAAACATTCTAGTACACATGCAAGAATGCATGAACATACAAGTAGTATAATGAAGTATTTCATTAAAGATTGATCCCAAAAAGAATTATATTAAACTTATTAAGTACTAAATTTGTAGTTAATCAATTTTACTTGAAATACCAAGTGTTAACAAGGTTATTAAACCCTATGTATGTAAGAAGCAACTTTAAAATTGCAATCGATGATGAAAAAATGGCTTAGGGTATTTAATTTCACCTAAAAATTAGTTTCATTAACTTCATCATCTTAAAATATATTACAAAGTTCAATGTCAACTGAATGCACTAAAATATTTAACACCTCATCTTGTAAGTTGATGAAGATGCTTCATTAAATCAAACACTATATTCTTATGTTAATTCTCTTAAAGTAGCTCATTAAGATAGAACATTCTTTCACAGTTTCACATCTAGAAAAGCTATATTCCTATTCATTTTAGTGATATGTCACTTTATTCATTTTTCCTAATTTAGATTATCTCTTCCAAGAGTCATCTAAATCTTGCAATTAATTCAATTATTAATCAAATAACTAAAAACACTACGAACATAATAAAGCAAACAATCAACAATGTGATGCAATTAATCAAGAATCCAAAATCATATCAAACTTCAAGCTAAAGATCAATTACCACCCTAGAAAAGGAATGCAGCCCATGCTTGAATATTGAAATTAAACATCAACATGAATAAATATGAAGAAAGATTGAAGATAGAGCTAAAAGCACCATGGTATGCTACCCAAGACATAAAAATTGAAAATCTCCAAGATTTTGATCCAAATCTTGCCTTATGTTCTCTTTCTTCAAGTTTCCAAGTCTTTGCCCTCACTTTAACCACTATTTTTTTTTTTGTTTTATTAGTTGGTGGATGATACCCTGCAACTCCACTATGCTTTTCCTTTTATCCCTTTCGTTAATCATATCTCTACTATTCAAATTCATATGTGGATGACCAAATGTTGCATGAAATTCAAAAGAAGATTCCCCCAAATTTCAAAAAAACTTGATCATCTTTCTTTCCTTACTTGTCATTTGTCATGGACTTACATCTTATAGCTGAAGTTATCAAAAAAATTAGGTTTAGTTCCAAATAAGATTATAACTCTTCACTTATCTTCAATTTCCCATAAGAATCTCATCAATTTGAATTATAGGTAAGAAGTTATGCCCAAAATATGCAACATGCAAAATATGGATATCTTCCTTCTTTTGAGTGCTTGGTGCCTTAATTTGCAATAACTTCTTATTGCATGCATGATGGACATGCATGAATACAAGGATTGTCCTTTTGAATGCCATGTCCATAGTTCTTTAGGTCTTTTATAAGATCCTTGAATCCATTTTCTTGAATTCCCACCATTGAGCTCCAATTAGCCTTACAAGACAATTTTGCAAGATTTAGTGCATAACCATGCTAATTGAGAAACTATTATCACAAAAATACTAATTTAGAGATGTGAAATTGTGTAAAAAATGAGCTTATCAGAGATTGTCACTTGATTACTTGAAAATAAGTCTTCTTCTCTGGTAGTTACTCTTGATTTCGATTTTTAATTAGGAAAGAATCATTCATTCCATGAAACTTCTAATTGACATTAGATTTCTTTGGCTATAAGGATTTTCTTTTCATTGCAAAAAATCATTCACACAAAATGATCATACAACTAACATTCATATCAACACCAAACATTAATTTCACTGCAACATTTTTGTCAATACACCTTGGGTAGTTTAAATCCATTGAATTTCATCTAAAAAAAAAAAAGTCATTTATCTAGAATAGCTTTTCTTTCATGGATTGAATGCATCATTGAAGTCCATCATGAAAATAACTTAATATTTACACTAATGCTTGAATTGATTATGAGATATATATTCCTATGACTAGTGCAATCAAAATCCATTGAAGTCCATCAAATAAAAAAGCTATTATTATTGACTAGCTTTATTTACTATGATAGAATCTTTCATTGCTTGAAGCACAAGATTGTCTCGTGATTTGTTGAAAATAGTACTTCTTCTCAAGGTTGTCTGAATCCACCAATTTTTATCAAATAAATAAGCTATTACTCTTGATTAGATTTTTTACCAATTTAAAATCATTCATTACTTAAAACATGAGATTGACACCAGATTCCTTCACAGTAAGGCTTTACTTTTCATTGCAATGAATTATTCACACAAAAAGACAACATAATTAATGTCTATGTTTACACTAAACATTAATTTAATTGTGACATGCACATCAATACCACTTAGGTAGTTTGAATCCATTGAGTTTCATCAAATAAAGTAGTCTTTCATTTTATTTAGGCTTTCTTCATTGATAGAATGGCTCATTACTTGAAAGAGTAGATCACAGCCATATTTCTTGCTAGTAAAATTTCTATTCCAAAGAGTCATTCACTCAAAGGCAGCATGAAATTAACTTAAATTTTGGCACCGATCACTGACTTCATTGCAAGATGCATGCTATCATTTCTTGTGTAGTCCAAATCTATTAAAGTTCATCCAATCAAAACAGCTGTTACTCTTAATTAGCATTCTTTACTATAAGACAAATTATTAATTACTTGAAATAAGAAACTATATCTTTATTACTTTACAATAGGACTTTTCTTGGTACACCAAAATATTTGAAATCCATCAAATAACAAAGCTATTACTCTTCTTAGCTTCACTTAACATGAGAGAATCATGTTCATTTGTTGAAACTTGAGATTGTCACTTGATTCTTAGGCACATCTATTTTTGTTGTAAGGAATCATATACACAAAATAAGCATGCTATTAGATTCCTATCTAAATCTATTGAATTCCATCAAACTAGTCATTCATCTTGATTAGATTTCCTTAAATTGACATTCATTGCATGAAACATGAGACAAACACTTCATTTCTAGCAAAGAAGGCTTCTCCATTTGTTTAAAGATGTCATTCACACAAGGGAATAATTAATTTAACTATAATGTCTACAATAAATGCTGATTCCATTACAAGATGCACTTTATTGTTTTTAAGATAGTCTATCAAATAACAAAGGTTTTGTTCTTGATTAGTCTTTACTGTGAGTGATTTGTTTATTGATTGAAACATGAGTCTATCTGTTGATTGCTTGCTATAGGGCTTCTCATTTAAATATTCTAAATCCATTGAAGTCAATTGAATACAGAAGCTATTACTCTTGGCTATCTTTCTTTGTCAAGAAGTCCTTTAATTTCCAGAAATCATTCACAAAGAATGATGATGCAATTAACATACACTTCAACACCCTTAGGTAGTCTAAGTCTATTTAATACCATAAAACAAATGAATTATTCATCTTGATTAGCTTTTCTTATGTGGATAGAATGGTTCATTGCTTGAAACACAAGAATCACACTTCATTTCAAGCTAATAAGGCTTCTCATTTCATCTCAAGGAGTCATTTACACAAAGGAATTGTGGAATTAAGAAATATGTCTACATTGATCACTGATGTCAATATGAGATGGTCATTATTATATTTTAAGTAGTCTGAATTCATTGAGTTCCATCCAATAAAGAAGTTATTACTCTTGACTAACTTTCTTTATTATGAGAGAATCATTTAATGCTTAAAACATGTGATATTTCTTTGTTATTAGACAATAGGGTTTCTCCTCAGAGTAATACAAATCCATTGATTTGAAATAATGAAACTATTGCTCTTAATTTACTTTCTTTACTAAAAGAGAATCATTTATCCCTAGAAACTTGAGACATCACTTTATTCCTTAGCAATAATGCTTCTCCTTTCATTGTAAGGATTCATGCATAATAAACATGCAATTAACGTCCATGTCTAAATCAAACATACTTTTTTTGGGGGAGTGGGGGAAGGACAAGTATGTTAATATACCTTATGTATTCTGAATACATTGAATTTTATTTAAAAAAAAGGAGCCATTCATCTTTATTATCTTTTCTTATGTGGATAGAATGGTTCATTGTTGGAAACATGAGATCATCACTTCAATTATTGCTAATAAGGCTTCTCCTTTGGTTTTAAGGAGTCATTCTCACAAATGATTCATGAAATTAACTTAAATATCCACACTAATCATTAATTCTATTGTGAGATGCACATACTATCTAATGTAGTTCAAACAAATTAAAGTTCATATAAGAAACATGCTATTTCATGCATGTCAAGAAAAGGCTTCTTCCAAAATCATTACTATACATATGACACACTCAATGACAAAATATAGTAATCATGGTTACAAGGAAGAAAAGCCCAACCTATTCATCTCTGACCATTACACGATCATTCAAAACACACTCATTTGGATTGACCATTGTTCAACCCATTTTGTTATATTGAAAGATGTCCAAGGGGGGAATTGAAGTAGTGGGTCCTCTTCTTTTGCATTTGAGGATGTGGAAGCACTAATTTAGAGCCAAGGAATCTCATGAGACTTTTAATTCTTCTAGTTATTGATAGATAAGTCTAATAAATGGTTTATAGTAATTATGAAGTTTATATAGATAGTATTTAACAAATGTAATCTATCTAGAAGGCTCCAGTTCTTTACCATGGAGTAAATCTAAGGGAAAAGACTATAATTTTGAACCATCATGAAAGAAAAAAGACAAGTGATGTGAATAAGGGTAAGATGGAAAGGAAATAAAGATGTCTAGGTGAAATGTTAAAGGGAATTCAACCACCAATAGTGATACAAGCTAAGCTACCACACTAAAGGATCACAAAATGAAGGTTCATGACCTCTATGTTGTCCTCCATGTTGAGAGTTAAAAATAGTCACACTTTAGTTTTCATAAAATCTACCATGTTGGGAGTTTAACTCAATTTTCTATAAGGCATAACATTGAAACTTATTAAAAACTCACTATCAGGATAGATTACACTCATTAAACATAATACTACTATCTATATAGACTCTACAGTTAGCAGAAACCATTTATTAGACATATTCTCCCAATGAGTAGAAGAATTAAAAATCTCATAAGATTATTTGACTCTAATTTAGTGCTTGCAAGAGATTAGGCCTTACTACTTCAATTCCCCATTTAGACATCTGTTAATGCAGCAAAGTGAGCTAGAGAATGGTTTATCTAGATAAGTGTGTTCTGAATGGTCTTGTGAGATGAGTTAATTGGGCACTTCTTCCATGCAACCATTATACAATATTTTTTTATTTAGTGCATAATGTGTCTAGTGACAATTTCAACAGGAGCCTTTTTTTGAAATGCATCAGACTCCCCTGGTTGTGAAGGATTTGTCCTCAAATCCAACAAGTGATTGTCCACTAAATAGGGAGAAAGGCCCTTGACATTCAAGGTACTAGAATCATTGTAATATCCCAACAAATCAATATTATTTGCATTGTGACCAATCCTTTCTAGTACTTTAAAGGGACCCTCAACCCTTGGCATTAATTTGGACTTCCTCTTTGATGAAAATTGTTTTGTTTGCAAAGGAATCCAAACCGAGTCCCTTTGAGTAAAAGGAATAGATTTTCTATGCTTATTAGCTACTTTCTTGTACATTTCATTTGTCTCTAAATTCAAGCTCTAATCTATTTAATAAAGCTTGTTTAAGATCTTATCTCTTTTTTAGGCCTCAATTAACCTTCTAAAAATTTAAAAGCGGATAAGATCAATGGGAATGATTGGATTAATACCATACACTACTACAAATGGAAAGTGATTGGTAGTATGAAGAGGACTTCCGTTATAAGCAAATTCCATATGAACAAGTTGTCACCAAGATCAGTTTGGCCATTAGTTCGTGGATCGCAAGTTGTACTAAACAATAGTTTAGTTACAATTTTTTTGCCACAAGGTCTTCCAAAGAACATGGCATCTCAATCAAAAATAAAACTTTTTAGCACTCGAAAAAGCCCTTTCATTGCTTTAAAGATCAAGTTAGCCATATAAGAAGCATTATTAGTTTTATGGCATAGTATAAATGTGTCATCTTTGAGAATCAATCAGCAACCATAATTGAATGCTTTTCTCTTCACGTTCTAGTCAGTTCTTGAGTGAAGTCCATACTTACATCAACCTAAAGAACATCTGAAGCCAGAAGTGGTGTGTATAGACCTTTGGATGATTCCTGGCTTTTATTTTGCTAGGGCACAATGCATCACTCAATAATGGTTTAAGCATACTTATCTTTGGCCAATAAAAATGCTCTTGAAGCTTTGCCAATGTCTTATTCATACTAAAGTGGTCAAAATGACCACTATTATGGGCCTTTTGGATCAACAATTCACCCTAAGAACTCTAGGAAATGCACCCCCTATTCCCCTTAAAAATGAATCTATCTTGCTTGAAATGTTGCTCAATCTCTTTCTTTTCACAAGCATGATAGATAGATCAAAAATCTAGATCGTCAATGTAAAGTTGTTCAGTAAATTCAAACCCCAATAACTTAGCTTCAAGCATTAAAACAAAAGCATACCTTTTTAAGAGCGCACTAGCTACCACATTGGATAGTCTAGTTTTGTGCTTAATGACATACAAGAATGATTCAAAAAACCTCCATCCATCTTACATGCCCTTTGTTGAGTTTGTGCCAACACTTTAAATATTTTAAGACTCATGGTTTGAATGAAGGACAAATTCTCTTGGAAAGAGATAATGCTACCAATGCTTCAGTACTCTAATAAGGGAAAATAATTCTTTATCATAGGTTTAATAGTTTCAGAACCAATTAGCTTCCCAGTAAAGTATGCAATCAGTTTTCCTTTTACATAAGAATAGCCCTGATCCCCTCTCTAGATGCATCACATTTAACTTCAAATGTGTTGGAAAGGTCATGGAGTGTAAGGATTGGAGCAGAGCATAATCTATACTTGATCTCTTCAATGCCTTTCTAAGCAACCTCCATCCATTGAAATTCTCTTTTTTTCATGCATTCTATCAAGGAAGACTTAAATAAATCTTCGATAGAAGGAGGCAAGGCAATGAAAACTTCTCTCATCATGAATTGAGGTGGGGGTTGGCCATTCTTGGATGACCTCAAGTTTCTCTTCATTCACCTTAATGCCATCATATGAAATCACAAAGCCAAGAAAAGCCACTTGCCTTTGCATGAACTAACATTTCTTTAAGTTTCCATACAATTTTTCATATCTCAAAACATCAAAGATTAGCCATAAGTGGTCTAGATGATCTCCTTGGCTCTTACATTAAATCAAAATGTCATCAAAGTAGATAATAGCAAACTTTCCTGGGAACCTCTTTATTACATACATAGTTCATGAGGCACATGAAGCTACTTGGTGCATTTGAAAGTTCAAATGGCACTACAAGCCACTCATATAAGCCCCTTGTGGTTTTAAATTTTGTAAACTCATTCCCTTCTTTCATTTGAATTTGACAGGATCTGCCTTTTAAATCAACTTTGGAGAAGAAAATATCATCATGAAGTTCATCCACTATGATTTTGGTGATTGTTCTACTAACTGCACACTTTGCATGGAACCATCATTTCTTTGGAACAAGTAAGGCTAGAAATAAATAAGGACTCATGGGTTCTTAGACAAAACCTTTTGAAATAAGCTCATCCACTTGACATTAAAGCTCTTTGGCTTGCTCAGGATAGCAATTGTATGCAGGACAATTTGGCAGTGCAGCATTAAAGAGTAAAGCATGAACTTTTTCTCGCCTTGTAATGACCTTTCAACTTAAGTTGTATTAAAATAAAGGCTTTTTTTTTTGTATTATTCGAATTTTGTAAACTTGCTTGGACTTGGTGGTGGCTAAGGGTTGCTAATGTAATGTGCTCACCATCTTTGGTGAAAGAATAAGTGTTTTTGTGCACATCATGGTGAGTGTTTCTATCAAATTGCCATCGGTCTCCAAAAGAAACTGGCATAATTCCATGGGAATAACATCACACAAAACCTCATCATTGTGATGTTTGCTAACAAAAAATGAGATAAGTGCTTGTTTAACTACCTTTACCTCATTTCCCTTATTGAGCCATTAGAGCTTATATCAAATGTGGTGCTTTGAAGGAGACAAGTTCAATTTCTCAATAAGAATTGTGGGAGCAATATTGGCACAACTTCACATTTTGCCTTTGATTGTCCATCTTATTAGAAAGATGTTGTCTCTTTGCTCATCCGTAGGCCTTAATCAAGAGTTAAGAAGCTTTCAATCAACCAACAGGTCTCCTTCTTTCACTTGCTTTATAATTTTTTTCCTCAATGTCATCATGGCTAATTTTTTCTCTTTCCCTTAAAGGGATTTCTTAACTTGATGAATATTTTGCAAAGTCATCAGACTTCAATTTGGATACTTTATAGCAATGTGTCCATATCCCTGGCATGTGAAGCATTTGATGGACTTAAATTGTTGTAGAGTTTTCCCTTTGTCTTCCTTTTTCATGATGGTTCAAACTTAGAGTCTTCACCCTTAAAGGAACTCCCCTTGTTGAGAATTAAAGCCTTTTCTTTGGAGGTCTTCTTAGAGCTTTTGAGTTACTTTTTTTTTTTTTTTTTTTTTTTTAACTTAGTAGTCAATTAATTTGATCACATCATCCAAGGTCTAGTATGGTTACAACTCAACCATAATAAACAAATGCTCAGGATTCACATTCATTTCATATCTCAATAGGAGAGTCTCAAGTTGTCACACATAATCTTCAACACTATTATCATTTTGCTTCAAGTTGTGGAATTTTAAATGCAAGTCATGTCTATAATCTTCTAAGATGAATTGTCTTTTCAACAATCTTGTCATTTTTTTTCCCAACTTCTAATTTTAAGTTTACTCTCTCTCCTTTTTTAGGCAACCAATTTCTCCCACCACAAACTTGCATGCTTTTTCATTTTCAAACTAGCCACCTTGCACTTTGCATCATCAGTGAGCCATGTTTTGCCTAACATTAGGAATTTTTCTCCTTGGGCATTGTTGTCCTTCAAGGAAAGTATGAAGTTTATTCATATCAATTCTAAGCCTTTCAAGTTCATTCTTGATGCCTAGAACTTAAGCTTCTTGCAAAGTCAAGCCACTTAGAGGGGTATACAAAATGATGTGTAAAGGTTAGGATGGAAAGGAAATGGGTATGTCCAGGTGATATGTTGAAAGGACTTCCACCATTGATGGTGATATAAGCTAAATTACTCTACCACCAATAAGGAATTAAAGTTTCACCACCTTTTGAATCCATAAGAAGATACAATAACCAAGTTTAAAGTATTAACACATTAGTTTTCTTAAAATCAACCATGCTACCCTCGATATAACGAATTCAGGGCATTTTAAAGGATTACAGAAAATTCCATCAGATATAACACTAATACTCATTAAAAACTCACTATCTAAATAGACTACACTTAAAAACACGAAATTACTATTTAGGTAGACTTCATAATTACCATAAACTATTTATTAGACTCATCCTCCCAACAACTAAAAGAAATTCTTTGACTTTAAATTAGTGCCTGCACATCCTCAAATGCAAAAGCATAGGCCCTATTACTTCAATTGCCGATTGGGATATCTTTCAATGGAACAAATTAGGCTAAACAACGATCTGTCTAGATGAGTGTGTTTTGAATGGTCTTGTATTGATCTAAGAAGAGTAGATTGATTCCTTCTTCCATGCAGTCATCAAGGATACAAAAATATTAAATGCCTTATTCTAGATCATGCAACGGTAGATAGTGTGAATAAGGGTTGATCCTACAGTGAGCATTATCAACTTAATGCTAGATAACTAAACGTAAACATAAAATCAATAATAAGAATTGGGAGGGTAACATAGAATTATAACTTTATAACAATTAAAGTAAACTACTTGATTAAGGAAAACAACTTATAAAAATATTAATTAACAAAATTCCAATTCTTGGTTCATTCACAACAATATTGGAGCAATTAACTCAGATAATAACAAGCTCTGTTACCTAAATTCTCCCTTAGATATTCATTAAGTAGAACAAGCTCTCCACTTAGACCTTAACCACTATACTTGTAGAACAAGCTCTCCACTTAGACCTTAACCACTACATTTGTAGAACAAGCTCTCCATTTAGACCTTAACCTCTATATTTGTAGAACAAGCTCTCCAGTGATATATATTAGTAGCCTTAAGAACTAGGAAAAAAGATTAATTCAAGCAACAATCACACAAACTTAGATTATTTAACCTGCATTGAGTTACTTATAACAATAAGATGAAAACTTGTCCATAATCTCTTATTATTAATTGCTATTCAATGATTAGAGTTAAGATGAATATAGGTCCCAATCCTTAATTTTAGCAATCAACTATTGTTTAACCAATTTAATAAGTCTAACTGAATGAATTAAAACAATAATCATTCCAAAATTTAATTAGAATAACTCAAACAATTCCAATCAAAATGAAAACAACATAACAAAATAATATATTCCATCAGAATACCATATGTTTTGAAATGTCTTAAAACTATTGAAAAGTTTTAGCTATGTATGCTTAAAAAAGAAATTGAATTCTTACTAAAACTATGCCTACAGCCCTCTCATTATGTGTATGCCTCCTCTTCTCTCTCTGTTTCAATAGCTAAAAGGTTCTTATTATAGTTTAGAAAATGTACATAATATGCACAAGAAAAACCTAGGGAACAAAAAAAAAAATCCTAAATTCTCGATATTACAATAAACTCATTTCCTTAATTATGATAGAATTCTTATAATGAGTTCCAAGCTGATTCTCATATAGATATTGATGGAAGCCATATTGTACCAGCTCAAATCAATAAGGGAGTTGATGCTTTGCAAAACCTTGAGGACCAATGATAAGGGCAGGGTCAGAAAATAAAGGAAGCTCTTAACAACTTGTTATGCGACATTTACCATCAGGAAGTTGCTAGGTACGAGTCAAGGATGATGGAGGCTTCATTAGGGCTTGCAAATGTGCCATCTGTGGAGGAATTTGAGAACCATGCCCTTGGGAAGGAAGTTGGAATTGGGAGCCCATGTTTGGGCATTTAAATGGATTATTTTCATAGGTTATATTGTCGTGCAGTGGGTTGAACGAATTTCCTGAATAAGCCCATCTTATTAGTTAGGGTTTTTGGGGGTACGAATTTCCTTAATAAGCCCATCATATTAGATAGGGATATTGGGGGTAAGAATTTCCTTAATAATACCATCTTATTAGCTAGGGTTTTTGGGGGATAGCATACAAAAAGGGCAGAAAGGGTGGCTGAAGGCAGAACGGATTTTTGATGAATGTATGAGTTATTTTCTCTGATTCTTTGAGAACTAATTCTGAACTTTCATACTTGAGTGTGTTGGTTCAATAGGCTTGTCTTCTTCAATGTTGTTGTTGTTAGGAGTGGCGTCTGAATCTTATAATTTTGGCTCTCGGTTGTTTATAATCATTAGGTCAAAACTCCAAATCCCTTAACCTTTGTTAGAACGATCATATACCAATATTGGTGTTGGGTTCCGTTTACATATAATTGGAGTTTGTATCATTTGGTATCAGAGCCTTGTCTCTAACTCAAGTTAGTTATACCTTTGTTATCATTTATTTCATGTATTCTTCATTGTTGGTTGAATAATCAAAAAAAAAAAAGAAAAGAAGAAAAAAACAAAATCATGTATTTCTTGGGTTTCCTTTCTGATATTTGTTTCTTCTACAAAAATACCCATTAGTTAACCAAAAAAAAAATCGTATATTTCTTGGGTTGCCTTTCTGCTATTCGTTCCTTCTATAGAAATACCCATTAGTTAACCAAAATAAACTCAGCTTCATTACTCAATTAGTCATTTATTGAATTATATTCGATAATTGATTGTTGTCCGATTGTACTACTCATATCATTGAATTCCTTGACATTCTGTTTGCTTTATTACCCATCTTTTTTATCTTGTCACTTCTCTAAAGAGGTGGGTCTAGGATTGATATATTCGAGTTTTGCTTGTTCTGAATTTAGTTTGCTTGGAACTATTGAAAGAGCTCTTAGAGTCTTGCAATTCATTGTGTGAAACACGAGAGTTGAGGACTACTATAGTTGAGTGGAGAGCAAACATGCAAGGGAGTGAGTTTTGTGAGGCATACTCTCTATTTACTAACAATCTTGCATATCCAATGTCTAATGCTAAAGAAGGCAATTTCCCATATGGACAGGAGGAAGCAGTTGTTCTAGATTTCAAATTGCTTATGAAATCCTTAGAGCAGAAGTTTGATAGGATTGACCAAATATTTTGGGAAGTTCGAGACAGGATGGATAAAATAGAAGGGGAATCGAGTATCAATCCTAAGAGACCAGCTGGGAAGGTCATGAAGGAGCAATTTGAACATGACTTTGGTGAAGATGGTGATGATTATTATGATGATGGTGATCATGCCAGTAGAAACTTTAGAGGTGGATTTAGAGGAGGACGTGATAATAGGAATGGTAGAGGAATAAGAGGCAATGGAAATGTTTATGATAGGTACAATGGAGGTAGGGATAACAGAAATAAAGTGAAGGAAGGAGTAGACAAAAATCTTAATAGTATTAAAAGCAAAATACCTTCTTTCCAAGGGAAAGTTAACCTTGATGTCTATTTGGATTGGGAACGAAGGGTAGAATTAATATATGAGTGCTACAACTTCTCTGAGGGGAAGAAAGTGAAGTTAGCTGTGGCAGAGTTCACTGATTATGCTGTAGTATGGTGGGACCAACAAGTTACCACTAGGAGAAGAAATTTTGAGAGAACTGTAGAAACTTGGAATGAGTTAAAGACCGTGATGAGAAGGAGATTTGTTCCTAGCTCTTATTATACGGATTTGTATAATAAGTTGCAGAGCCTTACGCAAGGCTCCAAGAGTGTGGAAGAGTACCATAAAGAGATGGAAATTGCTATGGTTAGGGCAAATGTAATGGAGGATAGGGAGGCAACTATGGCTAGGTTCCTCCAAGGGTTGAATAGAAGTATAGCTGATGTGGTAAAACTACAACACTATGTAGAGCTTGAAGACATGGTACACATTGCCATAAAAGTTGAGAGGCAACTTAAGGGAAGGAGCACTTTTAGAAATAATTAGAACTTAGATTCATCTTTTTGGAAGTCGAACTGGGGGAAGGTGGAAGAGAAGATGACTTCTAACCTTAAAACCAATTCACATAGACACAAGACTAGTGGGGGCAGCCTAGAAAGGGGCAAATTTGAAGAAAAACTTAAGGGCACCTAAGAAAAAACCAGAGAGATCAAATGCTTTAGATGTCTGGGTAGGGGCCATGTGGCTTCACAGTGTCCTAACAAGAGAACCATGTATTTGAAGGAGAATGGTGACTATGTGTTTGGCAGTGATGCTAGTGATGAAGACCAAATGCTACCACTAGAGGATTGATGCTAATGATGTTGATGAAGGGATAGAGTATCCAGAGCATGGTGGAAGGCTTTTAGTAGCAAGGAGAGCCCTTAGTGTGCAGGTTAAGGACGAGGATGATGTTGAGATTCAACAGGAAAATATTTTCCATACTCCATGTTTGGTTCAAGATAGATTCTATTGCTTGATCATCAATGGAGGTAGTTGCACTAATGTAGCAAGTACAAAGTTGGTGGAAAAATTGAACTTGCCTACAACCAAATATCCTAGGCCATATAATAATTTGCAATGGTTGAATGACAGTGGAGTGGTGAAAGTGACTAAACAAGTTGTGGTTCCATTTTCCATTGGTAGATATAAGGACGAGTTGTTTTGTGATGTTATACCTATGCAGGCCAGGAATTTGTTATTGGGCCATCCTTGGCAATTTGATAGAAAAGTTTTGCATAATGGTTACAAGAACCGCTATTCTTTCACCATGGATGGAAAACCATTTACACTTGCTCCATTGATGCCAAAATAGGTGTATGAAGACCAAGTGAGACTTTATGAAAGTGAGCAAAAGAGAAGGAGCGAAAAGAAAGAGAGAGTTAAGAGAAAAGAAAGTGAAGGAGAGAAAAATAAGGTAAATGCATTTGAGAGTGCTAAGTACAAGAGTGGTCAGGTTCACGAGAGTGAAGATGAAAGAAAACAAGTGAGGGTGTTTGCAAAAGGAGCAGATGTTAGGGTTGCCTTCCAAGCTAGGCATTAAATGATCTTGATCCTTTACAAGGATTCTTATTTCTCTAACACTAACCTTGATTCATCTTTGCCTAGTGCTATTTCATCTTTGTTGCAGGATTATAATGATGTATTCCCTAAGGAGATCCCAGATGGTTTACCGGCAAGGAGAGGGATTGAACATCACATTGATCTTATTCCTGGAGCTCCCATTCCCAATAAGCCAGCGTATAGAAGTAATCCTGAGGAGACAAAGGAGCTTCAAAGGCAAGTTGATGAGTTGATGAGGAAGGGACATGTAAGGGCAAGCATGAGTCCATGTGCAGTGCCAGTGTTGCTTGTGCCAAAGAAAGATGGATCTTGGAGGATGTGTGTCGATTGTAGAGCTATCAACAAAATAACAGTTAAGTATCGACATCCTATACCCAAGCTTGATGATATGTTAGATGAATTACATGATGTTTGTTACTTCTCTAAAATTGACCTTAAGAGTGGGTATCATCAAATTAGGATAAGGGAAGGAGATGAATGGAAAACTGCATTCAAGACCAAGCATGGTTTGTATGAATGGTTAGTTATGCCCTTTGGTTTGACTAATGCACTTAGTACTTTTATGAGATTAATGAATCATGTTTTGAGACCTTTCTTATGAAAGTTTGTTGTGGCTTATTTTGATGACATATTAGTATACAGTAGGAATTTAGAAGAGCATGTTGAACATTTGCATTGTGTGCTTGATGTTTTGAGGGAAGAGAAATTGTATGCCAATTTGAAGAAATACGAGTTTTGCAAGGATCATGTCATTTTCTTGGGTTATGTTGTGTCTGCTCATGGCATAGAGGTTGATAAAGAGAAGATTAAGGCAATTCAAGAATGGCCTACACCTAAGAGTGTGAGTGATGTGAGGAGTTTCCATGGTTTGGCTAGCTTTTATAGGAGATTCATTAAGAATTTTAGTACCATAGCTGCACCATTGATTGAGGTGATTAAAAAGAGTGTGGGTTTCAAGTGGGGTAAGGAACAACAAGATGTCTTTGATTCGCTTAAGTCTAAGTTGTGTAATGCACCACTTCTTGCTTTGCCTGATTTTTCTAAGATCTTTGGAATTGAATGTGATGCATCGGGCATTGGGATTGGGGGAGTTCTCACGCAAGAGAAACAACCTATTGCATTCTTTAGTGAGAAGTTGAGTGGGGCAACATTGAATTATCCAACTTATGATAAAGAAATGTATGCACTTGTTAAGAATTTAGAAACATGGCAGCATTACCTTTAGCCCAAGGAGTTTGTAATTCATACTAATCATGAGTCTTTAAAATACTTGAAGGAGCAAGGTAAGTTGAATAGGAGACATGCAAAATGGGTTGAGTTTATTGAAACTTTTCCTTATGTAATTCAATACAAATCAGGTAAGGAAAATGTTGTTGCTGATGCATTGTCACGTAAGTACACATTGATTAGCACTTTGAGTGTTAAGTTGCTGGGGTTTGAGCACATTATTGGTTTGTATGCTAATGATGCTAACTTTAGTAATGTATACGCTGCATGTGAGAAAGCTACCTTTGGGAAGTTTTATAAACATGAGGGGTATTTGTTTAGAATAAATAAACTTTGTATTCCTCAAGGGTCTATGAGAGCATTACTTGTGAGAGAAGCTCATGGGGGTGGTTTAATGGGACACTTTGGCATTCAAAAGACTTTTGATGTTTTACATGAACATTTCTTTTGGCCATATATGAAAAGGCATGTTGAAAGAGTCTCTGCCAAGTGTATTACCTGTAGACAAGCTAAGTCTAGGGTTTTGCCCCATGGTAAGTATATGCCCTTAGAAATTACTTGTGAACCTTGAACCAACATTTCTATGTATTTTATTCTTGGGTTACCTAGGTTTAAGAAGGGTTGAGATTGTATTCTTGTTGTAGTTGACAGGTTTTCAAAGATGGCGCATTTCATTGCATGCACCAAAACGGATGATGCCACACACATTCCAGACTTATTTTTTAGAGAGATTGTTTGCCTACATGGAGTACCGAAGAGTATTGTATCAGATTGTGATGCAAAATTTTTGAGCCATTTTTGGAAGACATTGTGGGGTAAGCTTGGAACAAAGTTGTTGTTTTCTACAACTTGCCATCCACAAACCCATGGACAAACTGAGGTAGTAAATTGAACTCTTGGTACGTTGTTGCATGCTGTTATTAGTAAGAACTCTAGAACCTGGGAAGAATGTTTGCCTTTTGTGGAATTTGCCTATAATCATGTTGTTCATTGTGCTATAGGTTATTCTCTTTTCGAGCTTATTTATGGTTTTAATCCATTATCTCTTTTGCATTTTGCACCATTGCCTATACAAGACAGGGTTAATTTAAATGGGAAAAAGAAGGCTGAAGTGGTTAGGCAACTTCATGAGAAAGCTAGGCTTAACATTGGGAGAAAAACCAAACAATACGAAATACAAGCCAACAAAGGTCGTAGGCATATCACTTTTGAACCTGGTGATTGGGTTTGGGTACATTTGTAGAAGAATAGATTTCCTATGCAAAGGAAATCAAAGTTGCAACCCAAGGGAGATGGTACATTTCAAGTGGTGGCAAGAGTCAACGATAATGCATATAAACTTGACTTGCCAGGTGAGTATAATGTGAATGGAACATTTAATGTTTCTGACCTTTCTACTTTTCTCTTTGATGATGTAGGTGCTGATTTGAGGACAAATCATTTTGAGGAGAGCGAGAATGATGGAAGCCATATTATACCAGCTCAAATTAATAAGGGAGTTGATGCTTTGCAAATCCTTGGAGGACCAATGACAAAGGCAAGGTCAAAGAAAATAAAGGAAGCTCTCAACAACTTGTTATGCATCATTTACCATTAGGAAGTTGCTAGGTACGAGTTAAGGATGATGGAGGCTTCACCGAGGCTTGCAAATGTGTCATTTGTGGAGTAATTTGAGAACCATGGCCTTGGGAATGAAGTTGGATTTGGGAGCCCATGTTAGGGAATTTAAATGGATTATTTTCATGGGTTATATTGTTATGTAGTGGGTTAAACGAATTTCCTTAATAAGCTCATCTTATTAGCTAGGGTTTTTGGGGGTTAGCCTATAAAAAGGGTGGTTGAAGGGGCAAAAAACCCATTTTCATGAATGTATGAGTTATTTTCTCTGGTTTTTTGAGAACTAATTCTGAACATTCATACTTGAGTGTGTTGGTTCAATAGACTTATCTTCTTCAACATTGTTGTCATTAGGAGAGGTGTCTGAATCTTATAGTTCTGGTTCTTGGTTATTTATAATCATTGGGTCAGAACTCGAAATCCCTTAACCTTTGTTAGAACGATCCTATACCAACATTGGTATTGGGTTTTGTTTACATATAATTGGAGTTTGTATCACATTGAGAGTGCAATTTACTTGGAAATAGTTTATAGGCCACAAATGGTAGAGGATTTACTATCCAACAACAAAGTTCTTCCTGAAAATTTTTTGCTGATGAAAGACTTCCATTTTCTCTTTGTAAATTCTAGTGTTGTCATGTGCATCATTTCTTATTTCTTCAAGCTCTTGTAATTGTAACTTCCTTTGATTCCTGCCTCATTTATCTTCATATTGCATTGTTTGATTACCCAACAAGTTCTATGTTCTCAAATGGCAATTCCTAATTTGGTAGCCACATTATTAATGCTGATCTTAAAAGCTCCTTCAACTTGTCAAACGCATCACTCCTTATCATACTAAAATGCCACATATTTTGTAAACAACTTACACAAGGGCAAAGCCATCTTTTAAAAATTCTTGATAACGATTGAACCTTCCATGCAGTTGAGGGGTAAGGTAAAGCAAAAATAATATCTATCTTAGGCTTATCCACTTCTATTCCCCTAAACATGCTCTAAAACTATACCTTCCTTCACCATAAAATGATATTTTTCCCAATTTAAAACCATATTAGTTTCCAAACATCACTTTAATATCAGTGTAAGGTTATCTAGGAATCTATCAAATAAAAAAGTGGCTTAATTTAATTGAATGCCTTGACCAATCACTAATTTCTTGGTGAGATGTATGTCATTAGGTATTGGGCTACTTGAATCCATCAAAAGTCCATCCAATAAAGAAGTTATTAAACTCAATTAGCTTTCTTTGTTATGAGAGAATTTTTATTACTTGAAACATGAGATGTGTATTATTTATTTGACAATATGACTACTATTTTAGTTGTTTGAATTGATTAAAGTCCACAAAATAAAGTAGCTATCAATCTTGAGTAGCTTTCTTTTCCATCAAAGAGTGATTCATTGTTTGAAACTTTAGACTATCACTTGATTCCTTGGCAATAAGGCTTCTCATTTCATTTAAGGAAATTAGTCACACAAAATGGTCATGTAATTAACATCTATGTGTACACCTAAGATTAATTCCTTTGCAACATGAAAACATCCTAGTTGGTTTTAATCCATTGAATTTTGTCAAATGAAGGAGTCATTCATTTGGATTAGTTATTACCAAGTTGTTCATTGCCTAGAAGATGAGCACCACTTCATTTCATGAAAATAAAAGTCATTAACTCAAAGGAATTGTGATATTGCACAAATCACTAATTCCATTGTGAGATGTAAGTTGTTTTGGCTTGGGTAGTTCAAATTGGTTGAAGTCCCTCAAATAAAGGAGTTATTACTTTTGATTATCATTTTTTACCGAGAAGAATAATTCATTTCTTGAATCATGAGGCTGTAACTTGATTCTTGGGAAATAAGGCTTCTTAATTCATTGTAAGAAAACATTGATGGAAAATGAGCATGTAGTTGATATCTATGTCTACTATGAATTGTAATATTGTTGTGACATGCATGTGAATACACCTTGGGTTGTCTAAATTAGTTGAATTCCTTCAAATAAGTAAGTTATTCTCCTTGATTAGCTTTCTTAGGGTGATAGATTAGTTTATTACCCAAAACATGAGATTTTCACTTCAATTATGGCTAATAAGGCATATCCTTTTTTCCAATGAGTCATTCACATGAAGGATTCATGAAACTTAAACATCTGCTATGACCCCAAATTCTATGGGGATATGCATGTTATTTTGTTTTTGGGTAAACATGCTTTACTCTTGATTAGCCCTCTACACTATGAGAGATTTGTTCATCACCTAAAACATAAGACTGTCCCTTAATTACTTGACAATAGGATTTCACTTTTACATAGTCTAAATTCATTGAAGTCCATCAAATAATGGAGTGTTTGGGAAGAAGACATATTGCATCTTAGTGCCAAAAAAAAGTGTACTATGGTGTTGTGGGCTAATAGTGATATTAAGACAAAAAAGTGATTCTAATGATGACTCCATGCCACCATTGGAGGATGTAGATGACAGAGAGGAGTACACAAATGAGGGAGACATGCTGGTGGTTAGATGAACATTGAGTGCATAAGCTAATGGAGATAATGAAGTGCAAAGAGATAATATCTTCCATACACAATGCTACATCAATTATAAGGTACGTAGCATGACCATTGATGGGGGCAGCTGTACAAATGTAGCCAGCACTACTCTAGCTGTAAAACTTAATTTACCAACTACGAAGTAGCTTAGAACATATAAACTTTAATGGTTAAATGAATGTGGGGAGCTTAAGGTAAATAAGCAAGTGTTAGGATTGTTTACTACTAGGAGATATATTGATGAGGTTTTCTGGGATGTTGTGCTGATGCATGCTAAGCATATTTTTTTTAGCAAAACTAGGACAATAAGATTTTCATGTAATGCATTATGGGATTAAGAGTAGAGATTTCTCTATGTACTTTGTGGTAGGACTACCACAACTAAAAGGGGTAGAGATTTTGTATTTGTTGTTGTTGAAAGGTTTTCAAAGATGGCACACTTCATCCCACACCATGAAACTAAGGGTTAATCAAAGCTCAAACTAGTATACAAAGTCCTAAATTTTGTATTTATGGTAGTATGCTTGCACTATAACATTATAACTTAAATGATATTGGGGCTTTTAAAATTTTATCATCACTGACTGAGTTTGTTTTAGGTGTTATTTGACTTTTCAAAAGCTGAAATATTGCAGTCTCTGTTAATATGCAGGATGTTGATAAATTTTCTCTTTATCATGGTGGGATTTTGGAAATAGAGCTTGAGGTTCAATATGTGGGAGGAGAGCTCCACTTTCTTGAAGCCATTAACATTGATAATTTGTTAATGTTGACTATATAAGCTCTTGAAAAGAGACTTGGTTACACAAGTGTAGAAGGTTATTTGTACAAATTTTGCCACCAAACCTTGGGAAGTAAGCCTGATGTGTCCCACATCGGTTCCTGAGGGGGTCTTTGGGCTATTTATAAGGGTTGAGTCAACCCTTCACTCTTTAGCTAGCTTTTGTGGTGGAGTTAGGGTTCAATCCCTTATCAAGTGGTATCAGAGCCTTGACTCTAACTTAGGTTAGTTATACTTTTGTTATCATCTATTTCATGTATTCTTCATTGTTGGTTGAATAATCAAAAAAAAAACAAAACAAAAAAAAAAAACCAAAACAAAAGAAGAAAAAAAACCCACAAAAAAAAAAAAACAAAATCATGTATTTCTTGGGTTTCCTTTTTGATATTTTTTTTTTCTACAGAAATACCCATTAGTTAACCAAAAAAAAAAAAATCGTGTATTTCTTGGGTTGCCTTCTGCTATTCATTCCTTCTATAGAAATACCCATTAGTTAACCAAAAAATAAAACCGGCTTCATTGCTCAATTGGTCATTTACTCAATTATATTCGATAATTGATTGTTGTCCGATTACACTACTCATATCATTGAATTCCTTGACATTCTGTTTACTTTATTGCCCATCTTCTTGATCGTGTCACTTCTCTAAAGTGGTAGGTCTAGGATTGATATATTCAAGTTTTGTTTGTTCTGAATTTAGTTTGCTTGGAACTATTGAAAGAGCTCTTAGAGTCTTGCAATTCATTGTGTGAAACATGAGAGTTGAGGACTACTATAGTTGAGTGGAGAGCAAACATGCAAGGGAGTGAGTTTTGTGAGGCAAATTCTTTATTTACTAACAATCTTTCATATCCAATGTCTAATGCTAAAGAAGGCAGTTTCCTACATGGAAAGGAGGAAGCAGTTGTTCCAGATTTCAAATTGCTTATGAAATCCTTAGAGCAGAAAGAACTTTGATAGGATTGACCAAATATTTTGGGAAGTTTGAGACAGGATGGATAAAATAGAAGAGGAATTAAGTGTCAATCCTAAGAGGCCAGCTGGGAGGGTCATGAAGGAGTAATTTGAACATGACTTTGGTGAAGATGGTGATGATTATTATGATGACGGTGATAATGCTAGTAGAATCTTCAGAGGTGGATTTAGAGGAGGATGTGGTAATAGGAATGGTAGAGGAGTAAAAGGCAATGGAAATGTTTATGATAGGTACAATGAAGGTAGGGATAACAAAAATAAAGTGGAGGAAGGAGTAGACAAAAATCTTAATAGTATTAAAATGAAAATACCTTCTTTCCAAGGGAAAGCTGACCCTGATGTCTATTTGGATCAAGAACAAAAGGTAGAATTAATATATGAGTGCCACAACTTCTCTGAGGAGAAGAAAGTGAAGTTAGTTGTGGCAGAGTTCTCTGATTATGCTGTAGTATGGTGGGACCAACAAGTTACCACTAGGAGAAGAAATTTTGAAAGAACTGTAGAAACTTGGAATGAGTTGAAGACTGTGATGAGAAGGAGATTTGTTCCCAGCTCTTATTATAAGGATTTGTATAATAAGTTGCAGAGCCTTACGCAAGGTTCCAAGAGTGCGGAAGAGTACCATAAGGAGATGGAAATTGCTATGGTTAGAGCAAATGTAATGGAGGATAAGGAGGCAACCATGGCTAGGTTCCTCCAAGGGTTGAATAGAAGTATAGCTGATGTGGTAGAACTGCAACACTATGTAGAGCTTGAAGACATGGTACACATTGCCCTGAAAGTTGAGAGGCAACTTAAGGGAAGGAGCACTTCTAGAAATAATCAAAACTTAGGTTCATCTTTTTGGAAGTTGAACTGGGGGAAGGTGGAAGAGAAGATGACTTCTAACCTTAAAACCAATTCACATAGACCCAAGACTAGTGGGGGTAGCTTGGAAAGGGACAAATTTGAAGAAAAACTTAAGGGCACCCAGGAAAAAACTAGAGACATCAAATGCTTTAGATGTCTAGGTAGGGACCATGTGGCTTCACAGTATCTTAACAAGAGAACTATGTATTTTAAGGAGAATGGTGACTATGTGTCTGGCAATGATGCTAGTGATGAAGACCAAATGCTGCCACTAAAGGCTGGATGCTAGTGATGTTGATGAAGGGATAGAGTATTCAGAGCATGGTGGAAGGCTTTTAGTAGCAAGGAGAGCCCTTAGTGTGCAGGTTAAGGACAAGGATGATGTTGAGATTTAGCGGGAAAATATTTTCCATACTCCATGTTTGGTTCAAGATAGACTCTATTGCTTGATCATCGATGGAGGTAGTTGCACTAATGTAGCAAGTACAAAGTTGGTGGAAAAATTGAACTTGCCTACAACCAAACATCCTAGGCCATATAATTTGCAATGGTTAAATGAAAATGGAGTGGTGAAAGTGACTAAAACAAGTTGTGGTTCCATTTTCCATTGGTAGATATAAGGATGAGTTGTTTTGTGATGCTGTACCTATGCAGGCTGGGCATTTGTTAGTGGGCCATCCTTGGCAATTTGATAGAAAAGTTTTGCATGATGGTTACAAGAACCACTATTCTTTCACCATGGATGGAAAACCATTTACACTTGTTCTATTGACTCCAAAACAGGTGTATGAAGACTAAGTGAGACTTTATGAAAGTGAGCAAAAGAGGAGGAGCAAAAAGAAAGAGAGAGTTGAGAGAAAAGAAAGTGAAGGAGAGAAAAATAAGGTAAATGCATTTGAGAGTGCTAAGTACAAGAGTGGTCAGGTTCACGAGAATGAAGATGAAAAAAAAAAAAGTGAATGTGTTTGCAAAAAGAGCAGATGTTAGGGTTGCCTTCCAAGCTAGGCATCAAATGATCTTGATCCTTTACAAGGATTCTTATTTCTCTAGCACTAACCTTAATTCATCTTTGCCTAGTGCTATTTCATCTTTGTTGCAGGATTATAATGATGTATTCCCTAAAGAGATCCCAGATG
The DNA here is from genome assembly GCA_037832385.1 of Rhizophora apiculata. NCBI lineage: Eukaryota > Viridiplantae > Streptophyta > Magnoliopsida > Malpighiales > Rhizophoraceae > Rhizophora > Rhizophora apiculata. The sequence continues at coordinate 5,611,707 of CM075429.1, read as the reverse complement.
GTTTACCGGCAAGGAGAGGGATTTAACATCACATTGATCTTATTCCTGGAGCTCCCATTCCCAATAAGCTAGTGTATAGAAGTAATCCTGATGAGACAAAGGAGCTTCAGAGGCAAGTTGATGAGTTAATGAGGAAGGGACATGTAAGGGAGAGCATGAGTCCATGTGCAGTGCCAGTGTTGCTTGTGCCAAAGAAAGATGGATCTTGGAGGATGTGTGTCGATTGTAGAGCTATTAACAAAAGAACAGTTAAGTATTGACATCCTATACCCAAGCTTGATGATATGCTAGATGAATTACATGGTGTTTGTTACTTCTCTAAAATTGACCTCAAGAGTGGGTATCATTAAATTAGGATGAGGGAAGGAGATGAATGGAAAACTGCATTCAAGACCAAGCATGGTTTGTATAAATGGTTAGTTATGCCCTTCGGTTTGACTAATGCACCTAGTACTTTTATGAGATTAATGAATCATGTTTTAAGACCTTTCTTAGGAAAGTTTGTTGTGGCTTATTTTGATGATATATTAGTATACAGCAGTAATTTAGAAGAGCATGTTAAACATTTGCATTGTGTGCTTGATGTTTTGAGGAAAGAGAAATTGTATGCCAATTTGAAGAAATGCAAGTCTTGCAAGCATCATGTCATTTTCTTCGGTTATGTTGTGTCTGCTCATGGCATAGAGGTTGATAAAGAGAAGATTAAGGCAATTCAAGAATGGCCTACACCTAAGAGTGTGAGTGATGTGAGGAGTTTCCATGGTTTGGCTAGCTTTTATGGGAGATTCATTAAAGATTTTAGTACCATAGCTGCACTATTGATTGAGGTGATTAAAAAGAGTGTGGGTTTCAAGTGGGGTAATGAACAACAAGATGCCTTTGATTTGCTTAAGTCTAAGTTGTGTAATGCACCACTTCTTGCTTTGCCTGATTTTTCTAAGATCTTTGAAATTGAATGTGATGCATCGGGCATTGGGATTGGGGGAGTTCTCATGCAAGAGAAACGACCTATTGCATTCTTTAGTGAGAAGTTGAGTGGGGCAAGATTAAATTATCCAACTTATGATAAAGAAATGTATGCACTTGTTAGGACTTTAGAAACATGGCAACATTACCTTTAGCCCAAGGAGTTTGTAATTGATACTGATCATGAGTCTTTAAAATACTTGATGGGGTAAGGTAAGTTGAAAAGGAGACATGCAAAATGGGTTGAGTTTATTAAAACTTTTCCTTATGTAATTTAATACAAATCAGGTAAGGAAAATGTTGTTGCTGATGCATTGTCACGTAAGTACACATTGATTAGCACTTTGAGTGTTAAGTTGCTAGGATTTGAGCACATTATTGGATTGTATGCTAATGATGCTAACTTTAATAACGTATACGCTGCATGTGAGAAAGCTACCTGTGGTAAGTTCTATAGACATGAGGGGTATTTGTTTAGAATAAATAAGCTTTGTATTCCTCAAGGGTCTATGAGAGCATTACTTGTGAGAGAAGCTCACGGGGGTGGTTTAATGGGACACTTTGGCATTCAAAAGACTTTTGATGTTTTACATGAATATTTCTTTTGGCCACATATGAAAAGGGATGTTGAAAGAGTCTCTACCAAGTGTATTACCTATAGACAAGCTAAGTCTAGGGTTTTGCCCCATGGTATGTATATGCCCTTAGAAATTCCTTGTGAACCTTGAACCAACATTTCTATGTATTTTATTCTTGGGTTACCTAGGTCCAAGAAGGGCCGAGATTGTATTCTTGTTGTAGTTGACAGGTTTTCAAAGATGGCGCATTTCATTGCATGCACGAAAATGGATGATGCCACACACATTGCAAACTTACTTTTTAGAGAGATTGTTTGCCTACATGGAGTGCCGAAGAGTATTGTATCAGATCGTGATGCAAAATTTTTGAGCCATTTTTGGAAGATATTGTGGGGTAAGCTTGGAACAAAGTTGTTGTTTTCTACAACTTGCCATCCACAAACCCATGGACAAACTGAGGTAGTAAATCGAACTCTTGGTACATTGTTGCATGCTGTTATTGGTAAGAACTTTAGAACCTGGGAAGAATGTTTGCCTTTTGTGAAATTTGCCTATAATCGAGTTGTTCATAGTGCTACAGGTTATTCTCCTTTCAAGCTTGTTTATGGTCTTAATCCATTATCTCTTTTGGATTTAGCACCATTGCCTATATAGGACAAGGTTAATTTAGATGGGAAAAAGAAGGCTGAAGTGGTTAGGCAACTTCATGAGAAAGCTAGGCTTAACATTGAGAGAAAAACCAAACAATATGAAATACAAGCCAACAAAGGTCGTCGGCATATCACTTTTGAACCTGGTGATTGGGTTTGGATACATTTACAAAAGGGTAGATTTCTTATGCAAAGGAAATCAAAGTTGCAACCCAAGGGAGATGGTCCATTTCAAGTGGTGGCAAGAGTCAACGATAATGCATATAAACTTGACTTGCCAGGTGAGTATAATGTGAGTACAACATTTAATGTTTCTAACCTTTCTCCTTTTCTCTTTGATGATGTAGGTTCTGATTTGAGGACAAATCATTTTGAAGAGAGTGGGAATATGGAAGCCATATTGTACCAGCTCAAATCAACGAGGGAGTTGATGCTTTGCAAAATCTTGGAGGACCAATGACAAGGGCAAGGTCAAAGAAAATAAAGGAAACTCTCAACAACTTGTTTTGTGACATTGAATATCAGGAAGTTGCTAAGTACGAGTTAAGGATGATGGAGGCTTCACCAGGGCTTGCAAATGTGTCTGTTATGGAGGAATTTGAGAATCATGGCCTTAGGAAGGAAGTTGGATTTGGGAGCCCATGTTTGGGCATTTAAATGGATTATTTTCATGGGTTATATTATTATGTAGTGGGTTGAACGAATTTCCTTAATAAGCCCATCTTATTGGTTAGGGTTTTGGGGGGGTTAGCATATAAAAGGGGCAAAAAGGGTGGCTGGAGGCAGCACCAACGAATTTCCTTAATAAGCCCATCTTATTAGCTAGGGTTTTTCAAGGTGAGCATATAAAAGGGGTAGAAAGGGTAGCTGGAGGCAGAACCCATCTTCATGAATGTATGAGCTATTTTCTTTAGTTCCTTGAGAACTAATTTTGAACTTTTATATGTGAATGTGTTGGTTCAATAGACTCATCTTCTTCAACATTGTTGTTATTAGGAGTGGTCTGAATCTTATAGTTCTGGTTCTTGGTTGTTTATAATCATTGGGTAAGAACTCCAAATCCCGTAACCTTTATTAGAACAATCCTATACCAACATTGATGTTGGGTTCCATTTACATATAATCGAAGTTCCTATCAGTATAGGTCACGTAATGATAAATTAAGAGCAACACCACTTTGCCCAGTGTTTTGGAGTATAAACTCCATAACTTTTTGACAACCAAAGAGCAGAAGTTAGTCCTTAAAATGTCATTTGTCAGTAGTAGCATATAGATTATTTGCAAATATCTGTCTTCTTATCAACAACATTCACATTAGTACTTGCAAGCACATCTGATTCACTACTAGCTTCAAAGTGATGCAGATGACAAATTAATCATTAAAAGTTTGGAAAGTGATTAAGCATTACAAATTATTCTTCCTAGCAGAACAAAATTGCCAGCATCATCAACTACAAAGTGCCTCAAAAGTCAAAACAACCTAGAAACACATAATCATTATTATATATGATCATCCAAAAAAGGAAATGAGACATATGATGCTTCTCTTCCTACTCTCATCCAAATAATCCAACTCAAAGGCATGAATTGGAAAGGACAGCATCATTTCCACAATCTAGCCAAGTATTGGCCTCAAGTAGCAAAAGAGTGACAATTAAAAAAATAAATGGATATCTTTGATTTTTTGATCTTTTTTTTTTTTTTTTGTGGGATAAAGTGAGGTAAATTGTTTAGAAAGGAAAGGAAAAGAAAAAAAAAATACAAGCTCAATACAATGCTTAGAATATTATTCTCTTCTCTCAAGCATTATTTTTTACCAAGCACCAAAGCAAATGAATTTAATTTTGTGATACCTAGATGGCTATATTGAACACTGTTGAAATACAAGATAGAAGAATGTAGATACTTGACTGGTTGTAGGGCAACTTATGAATACGTTCACCATCACCAATATAAACATCAAATACTAAGCAAAAGGAGCAACAAACCAACAATATATATGGTAAAGCCCATGAGATTTAAATACATCAATCTTCATAGTGCAGTCTTCAAACAACATGAATATCCAGAAGAAGTTGTTGACTGTCATCATATTCCGACCCACCAAGGTTAAAGAGCTTCATACCATCATCTGGTCCAACAACAACTTAACCCACTTTCAAAATGTAAGGAAAATCACCCAGTATGAGCGATCCATGGTGGATGACATAATGGTTCTCATAGTGCTAAAATTTACTTTATCCCATTCTATTCTCTCAAATTCCATGCATATGCTACCCTATTGACCCCTTATCTTACAACTTTGGTCTGGCCATCACTAGTCCTTGATTGTAAGATGATTAGAATACACATAGAAATTATGAATCCTCCATGTGGGAACTCTGAACATTCTAAATGGAAAATAGTCAAAAATCCAAATTAGTTTGGTTTTGACAGGATTATCTCCATGGCATCATGTACTTTTATTATGAAACAAGCAACACTTCATTTGAATATGATTTCAAATCCAACAAACATGCCTACAATCACATTCACAACTACTTAAACTTAATCTCACAATTAATAATAGTTTCAACTTTGTATAATTAAAATTTGCAGATACTGCTCAGCTAATACATGAAGTTATATGTTTCTAAAGGAAGATATAATATATAAATTAACTTGGAACCTATAAAGCTTTCAGTCTAGGTAATTCTTACAATTTTAGTCCTCTTCTTGGCACCAAGATGACAAGATACATCAAACACTGCAAGCATAGACTAGCTCAACATTATATAAATCTCAATCACATCAGTTGCCTTATATAATAAGGCAATAAGAAATTTTAAAGGAAGCATATATGGCAACAACTATCTTGAACTTTCCATGAATTCAAAACATAACAACTAGGTCAATAACTAAGAAACTTATGGCATTATACAAGAGAAATTTTGAAAAGAATGTAGAATTAGATAGACTTATGGCATTATATAAGAGAAATTTTGAAAAGAATGTAGAATTAGATAGACTTATTGATGTGTCCCACATCGGTTCCTGAGGGGGTCTTTGGGTTATTTATAAGGGTTGGGTCGAACCTTTACTCTTGAGCTAGCTTTTATGGTGGAGTTAGGGTTCAATCTCTTATCAGGTGGTATCAGAGCCAAACCTCAGTGGGTCAAGTGGGTGCATGTACAAAAGTTCCCTGTCACCATGCCAATTGCCGACTGAGGTAGCATGTGGACGTGCAGTTTAAAGGAGTCGGGCATGATGTGTCCCATATCGGTTCCTGAGGAGGTCTTTGGGCTATTTATAAGGGTTGGGTCAAACCTTCACTCTTGACCTAGTTTTCGTAGTGGAGTTAGGATTCAATCGCTTATCACTTATGGCATTATATAAGAGAAATTTTGAAAAGAATGTAGAATTAAATAGCCTTGAACAATAAAGAGTATACAGCCAAAATAGCTAGTCACTGAATCAACCTAAGATTGGTTCATGCTTGCTCAATCTGTACTAACCAAGTTGGGAAACACATGATATGAGATCTAGCAAGTCTGCAATCCTATCCTAATATGAAATCTTGATGCATACAGGTCCATTTGAACAAGTCATCCCAATATCACCAATTTTTTAAGAATTTTTCATCTCAAACACAACCAAGATGCTCTCTGTGCTTTGACTGCAGATCCCACTTACAACATGATGTTTAAAGTTAAAAAATAGACAAGAAATATGAATACTCTATTACAGTGAAAGTCTGTCTTTCAAGTAATGGAATGTTAAGTCAAAGACTGGAAACAATTACCTTTGCATATCTTTGCCAAACAATCTCACTACCACTGACAATAAGTCCATTCACATGTGAGTCAACAAAATAGATGCTACAATTATGGCCAAACATCTTGATTAATACTTCATGAATCAATGCACATAACCTTATTGATCTATTGCAATATAAAGATATACTATTGTGCAAGACAAAGTGCAACAACATAGAAATTATTTTGAAGGATAAAGAAAGCCTAGAGAGTGATATTTTAAATGTTTGAGAAGTCTTTGACATAATTCACTCAGCTATTCACAAGTAGAAGTGGATAACAAATTGCTTTTCTAAAAGGAACCATTAAGGAAACAAAAACTCTTTTGAAATATGATTACCCACATGATAAATTAGAAATTGAATGGAATAAGTAACTCACCTATCTTGTGATGTAGAAAGAATACCTAATCCATGGGTTGCTAAGCCTTAAATTGTTTCTGTAAAAAATCCGGAAGTGTATCAGTAATGTATTCTATTGGACTAGAATAGGCATATCATAGAACCAATAATCTAGACTCTTAAGCAAAACCATGTCTACAATTTTGACACTTTAGACTAGAATAGAAGTGATGAGAAAATTAATCTTTAATATAACAAAAGAATGGAACAGAGGAGGAAAAAGCTTGAGGAACAAACCTATATGTCCCACAAAAGTGTATAAGCATTTCCTTCCACACTAATGTTTCAAAGTTGTGTCACTCAAACCTAGATTATAATGAAAATGTGTCTATTAAGGTTTATATGTAGTAACTACTAGAACACATATTTGAATTCAAAATATTCCTCGATTAAGGGTTGTTCTTGAACATGCTAAATGCGTGTATGTCAAGTATCAATTGTGCCCATATATGGTGGGACAAAGACCAAGTTAAACTTGAACACCTAAAGTGGGAAGGGGGAGGAAAATAGGAAAAGATAAGTGGACCACTTATGCATGATAAAACTTAAGAACAAAGAAGTGAGGAGAAACTTATGCCTATAACAAGCTCACTAGATGACAACATTACAACTCTACTTAGATTGTTGATTTATGAGCCTCTTAGGAATCAATAGCTTGGCCCTTCTTCCATTGTCCTAAAGTACTATAATGCATAAAACAAACAACAATAAATTGGATGCAGTAGATAGTTCAACTTTTATACAAGTTAGATCTATTGATTGATATTATGAGAAGATAATAATGAAATTCTATGATCACAGATAGAAAGTATCTTAGTTAACATATGAAAAACTCAATTCTATCTGCAACATTAATGCATTCAATGGAAACATGGCTACCAAATAGTGGCTTGCTTTGATGTTCCTACAAATTATAGCAACCATGGCGTTGTAGCTAAACTTGCTACATGTATTCTAGCCCCTTGAAAGCCATCTTTCCCTCCAAAAGCTAGTTGTTAGTTGTACAGTTAAGCGAGACCTAAGGAAAAAGCTTTTCAGTAGCCTAAGTGACTTGTTTAAGTTGTAATTTTGTATTTAAATTTGGAATCTTTTGAATCATGTACAAGCTTAAGTAATCAAATGTCACATAAGCTAATGTAAGCATATGTAATATTTGAACTTGAATTATGAAATTCAAATTTATGTACTAAGACCCTTATATTTGGTTAATCTAATAAGAATGAAGTTAATTAGCTCCCACTTGCCTCAATCTCTCTTCCTTCCTTAATCTTTCAGTATTGCTTCTATTCCAAGTTATTGAAAGAGCAACAAGCTAAGAATTTCAGCAACCTACATTCTAGTATCAAAGTAGGTGCACTCCAAAGACCTACAAGTTGACAAGGAAGAAGAGAAAAAAGAGAGCATACTAGCAAATATCTTGTCAGGATAAAAAAAAAAAACCATGAGTACCACTATTGAACTAGAAAAAGAAGCTAAAATCTAATGACTTCCTCTAGTTTTTCTCTTCTTTCACCTCATAAATTCATTGGAGGGAACTATTCTCAATGGACAATGATTATAAAAGCATACCTTAGAGCCTTGATTTATGGTAAGTCACAAAAACAGGTACACAACCATCTCCAATACCAACGAACCCTTCTCTAACTTAGATTAACCTACATAGTGAGTAAGTTGCAAAGCAATACAAGGCATTGACTTGCATTCACTGTGCAATATCTAAAATTGTCTTTTAATAGGATAATGGCATGTGAGACAACCAAGCAAGCCTGAGACAAATTGAAGGAAGAGTTTTTTGATAGTTAAAAGACCAAAAATATGTAATCCTTAACCTTAAAAGAGAGTTTGAACTTTTGAGGATGAAGGAAATAGAAACCATCGAGGAATACAACAATAGGCTACTTAAGGTGGTTAATCAAAATAGGATTTTAGGAGAAAACTTTCTAGATAAGAGCATTGTTTAGAAGGTCCTTGCCTATGTTCTAGAGAAATTTAAAGTAAAAATCTCTTCTTTGGAAAACTCTAAACACCTCACCACCATTAGACTACTTGAGCTCATCTATGCTTTTCAAGCTCAAGAACAAAAGGGGCTCCTAAGACAAGAAAAGAAAATAGGAGCTTTTGCAAAGAGGCACCAACAATGTCTTCAACAAAAGAGAAAATAGCAAGGAAAGTAGGACAAAAAGCTGAGAAAAATATCAAGCCTAAAGGCAAAAAGCTATACTCCCCATTTGATTATTGCAAAAAGACTAATCACTAGTCTAAAAGTTGTTAGAAAAGACCTAATTTGGTTTGCCAAGTATGTAACAAGAAGGGACATTTAAAGAGAATATGCTGGCATAGAGGCAAGCAATAGCAATGGCAATCTTCTCAAAAACAATAGTAGGCCCAAAGAGCTAGTAAGGAGCAGACACTAGAGGAGCAACTATTTGTTGTTGCTTTTAGTTCTAGCAACAAGAAGGATACCACCTGGCTTGTTGACAGTGGTTGGATTAACTACATATCTCCAAACATGCAAAATTTCTAGGACATTGACAGGTGCTTCCAATCTAAAATCAAGATTGGCAACAGACAACTAATTTAATCTCAAGCAAGAGGTAAAGCTATTATTCATATAGACTTAAGTAATAAACTTATACAAGATGTACTTTATGCACTTGATGTGAGCCATATGCCACGGGGTGAGTTTGCGGACACTCTAAACCCGTGTGGCACTAAACAACCTCAGGGGAAAGTCACTAGTAAGCCTAAAGAGAAAGAGCAAAGGTTAAAGAGGCTTTATAAGTATATTTCACTTAAAAATTGAGTGTGTACAAATGAGGGGTAGGAGGTCCCCTTTTATACAAGTTTTGGACAAGTTACAACCGTTAGATCCCTCCTTGATCTAATGATGGATATTACATCCCTTCAACTTCCTATTTATTATATGGCTAGTTCCAATGTGTTTCCCTTCCCTAGCAGGTGTCTACATTCAACGTATTGCCCTTCTCTAGGAGGTATCTAGATTCAATGTATTGGACCCTTCGATGGATAGGGTTTGAACTTGCTAACCTGTGACATTCTCCCCCCCTTAATTCGGCGATATCCTCGTCGTTGCTTTATCTTTGTAGCACTGGATTTCATTGGGGAATTGCCATAATGTGTCCTCCGATTCCCAACTGGCCTCCTCATGAGGATGTCCCTTCCATTTCACCAGGTACTCTATATAATTGGGTATGCCCCTTTTTTAGATCCTTCGATTTGCAAGAATGCTCTCCACTTCCTTGTTGAAGGCGGTGGTAATGGCTGTTGGTGCTTGGTTGGACTTATTTCTCTCAGGGTCTTCCATGCCTTCATGGTATGGCTTAAGGAAATTCGCATGGAAGATAGGATTGATTTTGAGCTTAGGCAGTAGTTGTACCTGATATGAGACTTTTCCAATGCGTTTTACTATTGGAAAGGGACCTTCGTACCTTCAAATTAGCCCTTTGTGGACTTTGCGATGGGACTTGAATTGTTGTGGGAGTAGTCAGATGAGCACTTTATCTCCTTCTTGGTACTCAATGTGCCTCCGTTTGTCATCCGCCCATTTCTTCATCTTCTGAGCAGATTTATCTAGGTAAGCTTGGGCAATATCGGCTTACTCATGCCATTCCTTGGTGATTTGATGTGCCATGGGGCTCTTGCCATTATATGTGGAGGCGATGGCATGTGGTGCCATAAGCTATTAGCTGGTGACAATCTCGAAGGGGTTTTTACCCGTGGCTTCACTCCTTTAGAGATTGTAAGAAAATTGAACCACATCAAGAAACTTGGCCCAATCTTGTTGATGGGCACTTACATAGTGCCTCAAATACAGCTCCAATAGTCCATTGATATGCTCAGTTTGTCCGTCACTTTGTGGATGGAAACTAGTGGAGAAGTTGAGGTCGGTCCCCAAGAGTTTGGAGAGTTCTATCCAGAACCTTCCAGTGAAGCGTGGGTCTCGATCACTTATAATATTGCACGGTACTCCCCAAAGTTTGATGATATGTTTGAGGAAAGCGCGAGTGGCTTCCTCAGCGGTGCAGTCCCGACAAACTGGAATGAAGGTGGCATACTTACTGAATTGATCTACAATTACCATTATGCTCCCATAACTTTCGGACTTGGGTAGGGTCATGATGAAGTCCATGGATAAGCTTTGCCATGGTCTTTCAGTGATTGGTAGGGGCTCTAAAAGACCTGCAGGGTGGTGTAGATCAACCTTGTCTTGCTGGAAAACAAGGCATGTCTGAATGTATGCTTCCACATCGTCCTGCATTTGCGGCCAGTAGTAGGAGGATTGAAGTAGGGCAAGGGTACTTGCAACACCAGGATGTCCTACCCATTAGGAATCATGACAATCTTTGATGATCTCCCTCCTTAAATTTCCATGTCGTGGGATCATGATTCGGTTGCCAACGGTCAAAAGTAGTCCATTATCTTCCCAAAACCGTCGAGTCTTGCCTTCACGGGCTAGTTTGACAAGATTTTGTGTCGTGAGATCTTTGTTTATGCCTTCCTTGATGCGGGTGATAAGAAGGCTCTCAGGTTGGCTGAGAGTTAACGAACTAAGCTCCACTTTCCTGCTAAGTGCATTGGCTATCACATTAGCTTTACCCGGCTTGTACTTCAGCTGGTAGTCGAATTGGGCAAGGAAATCTTGCCGCCGAGCTTGCTTTGGGCTTAACTTCTTTTGAGTTTGGAAGTAAGTTGTAGCCACATTGTCAGTTAGGATGGAGAAGTGTGAGCCAAGTAAGTAATGCTGCCATGTCCATAAGCAGTGGACAATGGCTATCATCTCCTTCTCTTGTATAGTGTAGCGGCGCTCCATATCGTTTAACTTCCGACTTTCAAAGGCAATGGGATGGTTGTCCTGCATAAAAACACCTCTAATGGCAAAGTTGGAAGCATCAGTGTGTACCTCAAAGGCTTTACTTGAATGCGGAAGGCTAAGGATAGGCTCCTCGGAGATGGTTTTCTTCAAATCATCAAAGGCATGTTGACATTGTTCTGTCCATCTCCATGCACGATCCTTCTTCAATAGGTCAGTCAAGAGTGTTGTCCTTGCGAGTACCCTTTGATGAACCGACGGTAGTAGTTGGCTAGACCGAGGAAGGATCTTAGCTCCGGAATTTTGGTTGGTGGCTCCCAGTCCATGATGGCTTTTACCTTTACTAGATCCATCATAAGCTGTACATCCCGAATGCGGTGGCTAAGGAACTCTACTTCTTGTGTGGCAAATGAGCACTTTTCTCTCTTAACATAGAGTTCATTGTCATGTAGTACTTGGAAAACTTGTCGTAAGTGCTGCAAGTGCTCATTGAGTGTCTTGCTATACACTACAATGTCATCTAGGTATACTGCCACGAATCGATCAAGGAAGGGATGGAATAACTTATTCATGAGTGTGCAAAAGGTTGCCAGTGCATTGGTGAGACCAAAAGGCATAACCAAGAATTCAAAAGAGCCATACCTTGTTAAGCATGCCATCTTAGATTCATCTCCAGTTGCAATGCGTACTTGGTAGTATCCTGAGCACAGGTTTAGCTTTGAGAACCATCATGTGTCACCAAGCTGGTCAAAGAGATCCAAGATCAACGGTATCAGATACTTGTTCTTTATGGTGACCTTGTTCAATGCTTGGTAGTCGATGCACATGCGGAGACTTCTGTCTTTCTTTTACTGGAAGAGCACTGGGGCACCATAAGGAGACTTCAAATGTTGGATATAGCCTGAATCCAACAAGTCATGGAGCTGTTTATGCAGCTCCTACAACTCGGGTGGTGCCATGTGGTATGGTGCCAAGGCAGGGGGCTTGGCATTCGGCTCCAACTCAATTGCATGATCCACCTCATGCCTAGGTGGGAGTCTCTTCGGCAGCTCTTGTGGCATGACATCCTTGAATTCTTCTAGGACTTGTGCCACCTTATTGGGAAAGGCAACCTTGGGGTTGACATCCTCATCGTTGAGTTCACGGATGGTAGCAAGGTAGCTTGGGTTGGATTTCATACCTCACTTGAATTGTAATGCAGATAAAGCCTGATCCTCCATTCATTGAGCACGTTCTGTGGGTATGGTGCAAGCCTTTCCTCCCTCCAATATTCCAAGTGAGTTAGAAGCTGGGAATAAGAAGGCGTGTACCTTATCGAAGAACTCTATGCCTAATACCACTTGGAAATCGTCCATGGGGACTACGCAGTAGTTGATGCTTCTTTTCCACGCACCAAGGGTTGTGGGAACACCTTTAGCAATGCTGGCAATTGGTTTTGCTGGTGAGTTCACTACTTTAAGGGTTCCACCCTTGCTTATTAGCTTAAGGCCAAGCCGCTTAGCCTCCTCCGTGGAAATGAAGTTGTGGGAAGCTCCGGTGTCTAGCATAGCTCTAGATTGCTTCCCATTGATGGCGATTTGGACATATAGTAGTCCCTTATGGTCGACATGTGGTTATGCACTTTTTCCCTTCATGGTTGCCAGGATTTGAAGTGATCCCATCTCGGTTTGACCTTGCTCATCTTATGAAGAGTCATCTTCAAATTGGCTCATGATGGCATTGAGGGTCTTGCACTTGGGGCAATCCTTCATCCAATGGGAACCATTGCAAATAAAACATAGAGTTTTTGGTTTAGGAGAATCAGTCTGACCTCAATCATGCCTTTCCCCATATGACGAGGCTTTGGCCTTCCCCTTATCCTTGGACCCTTGCTCCTTACGACCAGATTTTTCTCCCCCACTCTTACCCTAGTTGGATCATTTTTCTTTGGATTGGGTGTTGTATTCCATGAGAGACTCAGCAGCGGCAATGGCTTCATCCAAGCTTTGCACATTACGCCTCTCAAGTTCAACTCTCACCCAATCTTTTAGTCCATCCATGAAGTAAAAAGAGAGAATCCTTGTCAGACATGTCCTCAATCTCAAGGATGAGGGTGGTGAATTCCTTAATGTAGTCACGGATGGTCCCTCCTTACTTCAATCGTCAGAGATGACCTCGAGCTTCCTTCTCGGCATTGCTTGGGTAGAAGTGCTTCTTTAACTCTTGCTTGAAGTCTTCCCAAGTCTCAATTGAGCAAACACCTTTGCCAACCTCGCCATGCTTGCAATGCCACCATAGTTGAGCGGCATCTCGTAGGAATGTGGGGGCAGTGCAAATCCTTGCTGCATCATCTCGAACGAACTTGGCTTCAAAGTATTGTTCTAAACCAAAGAGGAAGTTCTCAACTTCTGTAGCATTACGAGTGCCATTGTAGGTAGCAGGTTTGGGCACTTGGATTGTGCCAAAGTTGATGGTGCCCAGTGGAGCATGACCCATTAACAATGGTTTGCTTATGCTCATCCCAATTGGCACAAACATCATCTACCTCACGTCTAAGGTCTCGTAACTCAACTTCAGTAAAGGAATGATTACTACATACCTCTCGTCAAATGTTGTCGAGATCACACTTGAAGGATTGACTGATCTCCCGAAGGGTGGATTTTACCATGTGGGTGACTTCTCCAAATTTTGTCTCCACATTGTCAATTCGGGCAGACTGCTCCTCAAGGGCTGGTTCTATCCTTGAGAAGTTCTTCTCCAACTCTGCAACACAAAACTCCAAGGCCTCCATTAGAGCGGTCTTGGATTTATCGTACCTTGTGATGTGGGTGCGTTGTTCCTCTCGTCCACGTCTTTGCTCCTCCACACGAACTTGGTTGTTGGAAGCCATCTTTGGTGCTTAATGGTAGCAACCAGGCTTTGATACCAACTGTCACGGGGTGAGTTTGCGGACACTCTAAACCCGTGCGACACTAGACAACCTCAGGGGAAAGTTGCTAGTAAGCCTAAAGAGAGAGAGCAAAGGTTAGAGAGGCTTTAGAAGTATATTTCACTTGAAAATTGAGTGTGTATAAATGAGGGGTAGGAGGTCCCCTTTTATACAAGTTTTGGACAAGTTACAACCATTAGATGCCTCCTTGATCTAATGGTGGATATTACATCCCTTTAACTTCCTATTTATTATATGGCTAGTTCCAATGTGTTTCCCTTCCCTAGGAGGTGTTTACATTCAACGTATTGTCCTTCTCTAGGTGGTGTCTAGATTTAATGTATTGGACCCTTCAATGGATAAGGTTTGAACTTGTTGGCCCATGACACATAGCCTACTTAATGTATGACAACTGCTAGAAAAACATTATTATATGTTGTTTAAAGATAGTTGTTGTGTTATTATTGATGCAAGGGGTCATTAGTTGGTCAAGGTTCTTACAAAGGGTATAGCCTTTCATTTAGATGCATAAAATGTTCACAATGTTGTATTAGTAGCATTAGTTGATGAATTAGTGCTTTGGCACAAAAAAAATTTGGGCACTATCACTATTCTGGCATCTAAAAGATATAGAGAAAGAAGTTGGTGCTTGACGTGCCAGAGATTGTAGACTCCAAAACTATTTGTGAGACATGCCAACTTGGAAAACAATCCAAACTACCATTCTCAATAGGTGCATCTTTTAGAGCAAAGAACAAGTTTCATAGTGACCATTATGGTCCTATAAGATCTAAGTTCCTCAATGGGAGCATATACTATATTATTTTTGTCAATGATTTCCCTAGGTTTACTTGGATTTTATTCCTTAAATAGAAGATTGAAGTGTTAGCTATTTTTCAAATGTATAAGGTTTGGGTTAAGAAGCAATCAGGCCTTCCAATCAAAGACATCATCAGCATTGATAATGGCTTAGAATATACAACTAAGTCATTTAAACAAATTTGCAGCATAACAAGCATCCAACAATATCTTACTGTACCTTACTCACCCTATAAAAATGGGGTGAGTGAGAGGAAAAATAGATCCTTCATGGAGATGACCAACTGTCTTCTAATAGAGAAAAGCCTACCCTAGCAATTTTTGGTATAAGGCAACCACTACCTCAATTTACTTCTTGAATAGGTTGCCTACAAATGCTCTCACTTACTCCATACTATATGAGTCTTGGTTTGGCATCCAGCCATTATTAGCACATCTTAGAGTGTTTGGACGTCTATGCTACATATATATATGCCTCAAAGAAAAAGAGTTAAGTTGCATCACAAGGCCTTTATATCAATATTTGTTGGTTATACAAACACACTTAATACCTACAAGGTATATGATCCTATCATAGCAAGAATTTCTGTTGGTAGAAATCTAATGTTTGATGAAACTAAGAGATGAGACTAGAAAAGGTCTTCTATCAATAATGATCTTGATCAAACATCAATCGCATAGCCTCCCTTGGTGGAAGAATAAGATGTTGATGTTTAGGGGCACTAATCACTTACTGAGGTGTATGAAAGATGTAATGAGGCATATTATTGACTATGAAGGAGTTGCAAATATATTAGGATGGAGAGCTATTGAAAAATAATACTTACTGAGGAGGTTCATGCAATTGAGAAAAAAAAAAGAAAAATAATACTTGGATTCTTGGGTTGAGGCGAAAGAACAAAAAGGCTATAAGAGTGAAATGGATTTATAGAACCATATTGAATGTAGATGGCATCTTAAATAAGCTCAAGGCTAAGCTAGTTGCAAAGGGGTTCTCATAGTTACATTGGTGCCTTTGCTCCTATGGTTGGATTAGATATTATAAAACTCCTCTTGGCAATGGCAACTCACGAACAATGGTAGCTACACCAAATGGATGTTAAGACTGCCTTCTTAAATGGTATTTTGTAAGAGAAATTCTTCAGTGAATAGCCACCTAGCTTCATTAAGTTCAGATTCAAGCTTGCAAGGAAGTTGCAACCCCATTGGCTCTTGGTGTCAAGTTGCAACAAGATGATGGGTCACCAAAGATTGATGCAAACAAATTCAAAAGCATCATTGGCTACTTATTATACCTCTCAATCTCCAGAATAGACATTACATTCTATGTGAGTATTTTAAATGAATAATATCTTAAAGAAGTAAAAAGGGTAATAAATCAACAAAAAATCAAATTGAAAGGCAACACAGGCATTGACTGGACAGGCTCAATGGAGGATAGGAGGAGCATATCTGGATTTGTTTTCACTCTTGGATTAAGTGTGTTCTATTGGAGCTTTAGGAAGCAATCAATTGTGACTTAATCCATAGCTGAGGCAGAGTATATAGCTGTTGCATTCATCTTGATCTAGGCACTTTGGATCAAAAAAATCTTAGTAATTTTGAGGCTACTGCATATATTGTGACAACCAATCCGCCATTGCCATCTCAAAAATAAAACTTGGACAGGGAGTTGGTAGACTTACTTGGAAAGAGACCATAGAAAATCAAATTTAAAGAGTTAAGAAAAGGCATAGGCATGCAAAGCTATAGCACCAAGGAGGAGTGATGTTCCTATAGATCATAGCAACCATGGTGTTGTAACTATAATAGCTAGCATGTGTTCTAGACCCTTGAGAGCCATCTTTCCTTTTAAAAGCTAACTTTTAGTTATTATAGTTAAGGGGGACATGAGGAAGAAGCTTCATAGTAGTCTAAGTGACTTGTTTAAGTTGTAATTTTGTGTTTAAATTTGAAATCTTTTGAATTATGTATAAGCTTAAGTAATCAAGTGTCATATAAGCTTATGTATGCATAGATAATATTTGAATTTGAATTATGAAATTCAAATTTATGTACTAAGACCCTTATATAGGGTTAATCTAATGAGAATAAAGTTAATTAGCTCCCAAATCCTTGTCTTAATCTCTCTTTCTCTTCCTTAATCCTCAAGTATTGCTTCTATTCCAAGTTATAGAACAAGCTAATATTCTCAATAACCTACATGCTTAAGGTTGCCATTACAAATGATAAGTAAATCTTTTGACACCAAATCAAATGTCATAACTATAACTCTTGCGTGTGCCAACCAAAGTTCTCATTTTTAACATATAGAATAAAAAAATTGTACTATGAAGCATCCTCAATAATCTAGGGTAACTTAACAATCATGTATAAGAGAGTAACTTGTAACTTGTAATTGCCATCCTTCAAATTCTACACCTTCTCATGATTATTCAAGTTTCAAACTAAAGCTAATATGTCCTTGCCACTTGATGGAATTTGAAGATGCTATATTTTTTTTAAAGATAATTACACGCACACTCGACATGGGAGAAGAAAAAAGACAACGAAGAGTTAAAAACTGCAAGCACAAATTAAACTAGCCACCTTAGGATAGTGACATCGATTTGAATTTCAGGTCACTCAAATATCTAGATTGGTTCTTAATTATGAAAGAGTTTTAAGGCCATTGTTCAAAGGCCAACATCCTAAAACTAATATTATAAATTTGCTTAGCATGGGCACAATGATAAATGACAAACACTATTTCTTCCAATGCATGTCATGCTACTAATAAAGACCCTCATTTGAAAATCATTGAATAAACATTCTTTTCATTTGTAGGATGACCCCTTTTCCAATATGCCATGAAGATATTTTCATGTATTGTAGGTTGGCAAGCGCCCTATCCACATTCAATCCTTTGAACTAAGCCCTTCTTCATCCAATAGAGGCATTACTTACAAAGAATCTCCTTGAGTTTGACACTTATAATAGCTAGTCACTTATCCCAAAGTGAGAAGACACATAAATGCCTTATAATTGCATGCACACATTTTGGGGAATCTTACTAGCAAAGGTGCTCCAATTGCATTTACCACTGCTATGTAAGTATTTGTTAACTACTTGTTGTAGTCACCATTCTCTCTATCTCCAACAAAGGAACATCCATTACCAAAATAGAAGCTCACATTTTTACCACCACCCACACCATATTAAAGGCCATTTTGGATTAAATATCTACCCCTTAAAATTGCAAAACAAAAAGAGGATGAGTTTAAACCTTGGCACTTCAAGAAACTCATAATCACAAAAATATTTTGACTTAAACTACTGGCACCCAAAACTATTCTATTTCATAGAGGATCTCCTAGCCTAGCTTTGCCACAAAAGATAAATTCATAGCATGGTTATTCTCAAATTCAGGCCTCTAGCCCATCTTGGGTTATAAACATCTTCCCATGCAACCAAGTTGACCTTATGATGATCTTCCAATTCCCCCCATAGGCATTGTCAGTTGTCTTTGTTAGTTGTCTTTGTCAATCTCATCACAGATTGAGCTCAAAAAGAAAGACATTAGGTGATACGAGATGGTTTGTGTCATTGATTGGACAAGTGTAGCTATTTCTACTAATGAAAGTGAGTTTTCCTTCCACCCAGTCAGCTTTGATTAGAATTTATACATGATATCTTGAAATGACTTGGGGCTTCTTATATCAAGTATCAAACCCTAATTACTTGCCCTAGTCTTGTGCACCATAGAAAGATTAAGAGAGTGACTAATAAAAATTGCCAAGGTCTAGTTAAAGTAAGGAGTGACAAGTAGTTTAAACTTTTTTTTTATTCACTTTCTAGCCAGACATGGTACAAATGGACTATATCATCAATTAACATTGCTGGTGAGGATATAATAGTTACTGCAAATGGTAACAAATAATTTGCTAAAATGAGATGAGAAATGGGTGGCTTATACTACAAAATTTTCAATGCCTTTCACCTCTTTTCCTCTAGAACTTTCACAATGAGGTGGGAAAGTCTTTCAACACAAGGAATAAATAAATATGGGGGAACATGGGATCTGATAAGAGATTGAACCCTAACTCCACCACGAAAGCTAGCTCAAGAGTACAGGTTTGACCCAACCCTTATAAATAGCCCAAAGACCCCCTCAAGAACCGATGTGGGACACATCACTTAGGAAAGTTTGTTGTGACTTATTTTGATGACATATTAGTATACAGTAGGAATTTAGAAGAGCATGTTGAACATTTGCATTCTGTGCTTGATGTTTTGAGGAAAGAGAAATTGTATTCCAATTTGAAGAAATGTGATTTTTGCAAGGATCATGTCATTTTCTTAGGTTATGTTGTGTTTGCTCAAGGCATAGAGGTTGATAAAAAGAAGATTAAGGCAATTCAAGAATGGCCTACACCTAAGAGTGTGAGTGATGTGAGGAGTTTCCATGGTTTGGCTAGCTTTTATAGGAGATTCATTAAGGATTTTATCACCATAGCCGCACCATTGATTGAGGCGATTAAAAAGAGTGTGGGTTTCAAGTGGAGTAAAGAACAACAAGATGCCTTTGATTTGCTTAAGTCTAAGTTGTGTAATGCACCACTTCTTGCTTTGCCTGATTTTTCTAAGATCTTTGAAATTGAATGTGATGCATTGAGCATTGGGATTGGGGGAGTTCTCATGCAAGAGAAATGACCTATTGCATTCTTTAGTGAGAAGTTGAGTGGGGCAACATTGAATTATCCAACTTATGATAAAGAAATGTATGCACTTGTTAGGGTTTTAGAAACATGGCAGCATTACCTTTGGCCCAAGGGGTTTGTAATTCATACTAATCATGAGTCTTTAAAATACTTGAAGAGGCAAGGTAAGTTGAATAGGAGACATGCAAAATGGGTTGAGTTTATTGAAACTTTTCCTTATGTAATTCAATACAAATTAGGTAAGGAAAATGTTGTTGCTGACGCATTGTCACATAGGTACACAATGATTAGCACTTTGAGCGTTAAGTTGCCAGGGCTTGAGTACATTATTGATTTGTATGCTAATGATGCTAACTTTAGTAAACGTATATGCTGCATGTGAGAAAGCTGCCTTTAGTAAGTTCTATAGACATGAGGGATATTTGTTTAGAGTAAATAAGGTTTGTATTCCTCAAGGGCCTATGAGAGCATTACTTGTGAGAGAAGCTTATGGGGGTGGTTTAATGGGATACTTTGGTATTCAAAAGACCTTTGATGTTTTAAATGAACATTTGTTTTGGCCACATATGAAAAGGGATGTTGAAAGAGTTTGTGCCAAGTGTATTACCTGTAGACAAGCTAAGTCTAGGGTTTTGCCCCATGGTAAGTATATGCTCTTAGAAATTCCTTGTGAATCTTGGACCAACATTTCTATGGATTTTATTCTTGGGTTACCTAGGTCCAAGAAGGGCTGAGATTGTATTCTTGTTGTAGTTGATAGGTTTTCAAAGATGGTGCATTTCATTGCTTGCACCAAAACGGATGATGCCACACACATTGCAGACTTATTTTTTTAGAGAGATAGTTCGCCTACATGGAGTGCCTAAGAGTATTGTATCCAATCGTGATGCAAAATTTTTGAGCCGTTTTTGGAAGACGTTGTGGGGTAAGCTTGGAACAAGGTTGTTGTTTTCTACAACTTGCCATCCACAAACCGATGGACAGACTGAAGTAGTAAATTGAACTCTTGGTACATTGTTGCGTGCTATTATTGGTAAGAACTCTAGAACCTGGGAAGAATGTTTGCCTTTTGTGGAGTTTGCCTATAATCGTATTGTTCATAATGCTATAGGTTATTCTCCTTCCGAACTTGTTTATGGTTTTAATCCATTATTTCCTTTGGATTTAGTACCATTGTCTATAAAGGACAGGGTTAATTTAGATGGGAAAAAGAAGGTTGAAGTGGTTAGGCAACTTCATGAGAAAGCTAGGCTTAACATTGAGAGAAAAACCAAACAATATGAAACACAAGCCAACAAATGTTGTAGGCATATCACTTTTAAACTTGGTGATTGGGTTTGGGTACATTTGCGGAAGGATAAATTTCCTATGCAAAAGAAATCAAAGTTGCAACCAAGGGGAGATGGTCTTTTTCAAGTGTTGGCAAGAGTTAATGATAATGCATATAAACTTGACTTGCTATGTGAGTATAATGTGAATGCAACATTTAATGTTTCTGACTTTTCTCCTTTTCTCTTTGATAATGTAGGTGCTGATTTGAGGACAAATCATTTTGAGGAGAGTGGGAATGATGGAAGCCATATTGTACCAGCTCAAATCTATAAGGGAGTTGATACTTTGCAAAACCTTGGAGGACCAATGACAAGGGCAAGGTCAAAGAAAATAAAGGAAGCTCTCAACAACTTGTTGTGTAACATTTACTATCAGGAAGTTGCTAGGTATGAGTTAAGGATGATAGAGGCTTCACTAGGGCTTGCAAATGTGTCTTCTGTTGAGGAATTTGAGAACCATGGCCTTGGGAAGGAAGTTGGATTTGGGAGCCCATATTTGGGCATTTAAATGGATTATTTTCATGGGTTATATTGTTATGTAGTGGGTTGAACGAATTTCCTTAATAAGCCCATCTTATTAGCTAGGGTTTGTAAGGGTTAGTATATAAAAAGGGCAGAAAGAGTGGCTCAAGGGGGAGAAAACCCATTTTTCATGAATGTATGAGCTATTTTCTCTGGTTCTTTGAGAACTAATTCTGAACTTTCATACTTGAGTGTGTTGGTTCAATAGACTTATCTTCTTCAATGTTGTTGTTGTTAGGAGTGGTGTCTGAATCTTATAATTTTGGTTCTTGGTTGTTTATAATTATTGGGTTAGAACTCCAAATCCCTTAACCTTTATTAGAACGATTCTATACCAACATTGGTGTTGGGTTTCGTTTACATATAATCAGAGTTCGTATGTTTACTTCCACCTTTTGAAACATCTCTAAATTCTTTTTTTCTTACTCCTTTTTTTAGATTTTGCAAATGTGCTTGGAAAAGGAGGTAATGTAACATTGGAAGAAATAGGAAGTTAAGGGTTTACCTTAGGTGGCAAAGCTTGGGCTTAATGGGTTTATTTTTGATGGGCATGGCTTTTTCTTCCATGGCCTCTTCTTTTGTCTTGGGAGGTGTCTTTATTGGTGTTTCCAATTTTTTTTTTTTCCTTTCATTAAGACTATAACACTTGTCACAACTAACTTCACTTCTTCTCCTCAGAGAAGTTGTGGCACTCATATATTAATTCTACCTTTCGTTCCCAATCCAAATAGACATCAGGGTCAGCTTTCCCTTGGAAAGAAGGTATTTTCATTTTAATACTACTAAGATTTTTGTCTACTCCTTCCTCCACTCTATTTCTGTTATCCTAACCTCCATTGTACCTATTATAAACATTTCCATTGCCTCTTACTCCTCTACCATTCCTATTACCACATCCTCTTCTAAATCCACCTCTGAAGTTTCTATTAGCATTATCACCGTCATCATAATAATCATCACCATCTTCACCAAAGTCATGTTCAAATTGCTCCTTCATGACCCTCCCAGTTGGCCTCTTAGGATTGACACTCGATTCCCTTTATATTTTATCCATCTTGTCTCGAACTTCCCAAAACATTTGGTCAATCCTATCAAACTTCTGCTCTAAGGATTTCATAAGCAATTTGAAATCTGGAACAACTACTTCCTCCTCTCCATGTGGGAAACTGCCTTCTTTAGTATTAGACATTGGATATGCAAGATTGTTAGTAAATAGAGAATATACCTCATAAAACTCACTCCTTTACATGTTTGCTCTCCACTCAACTATAGTAGTCCTCAACTCTCATGTTTCACACAATGAATTGTAAGACTCTAAAAGCTCTTTCAATAGTTGCTAGCAAACTAAATTCAGAACAAACAAAACTTGAATATATCAATCTTAGACCTACCTTTTCAAAGAAGTGGCACGATCAAGAAGATGGGTAATAAAGCAAACAGAATGACAAGGGATTCAATGATATGAGCAGTGCAATGGACAACAATCAATTATCGAATATAATTGAGTAAATGACCAATTGAGCAATTAAGTCGGTGTTTTTTTTTTTTTTTTTTTTGTGGTTAACTAATGGGTATTTTTATAGAAGGAACGAATAGCAGAAAGGCAACCCAAGAAATACATGATTTTTTTTCTTTTGGTTTTTTTTCTTTTTCTTTTCTTTTTTTTTTTTTTTTTTTTTTTGATTATTCAACCAACAATGAAGAATACTTGAAATAGATGAGAACAAAGGTATAACTAACCTGAGTTAGAGCCAAGGCTCTGATACCAAATGATAAGAACTCTGATTATATGTAAACAGAACCCAACACCAATGTTATTATAGGATCGTTCTAACAAAAGGTTAAGGGATTTGGAGTTCTGACCCAATGATTATAAACAACCAAGAACTAGAACTATAAGATTCAGACACCACTCCTAACAACAACAACATTGAAGAAGATATGTCTATTGAACCAACACACTCAAGTATGGAAGTTCAGAATTAGTTCTCAAAGAACCAGAGAAAATAGCTCATACATTCATCAAAAATCCATTCTGCCTCCAGCCACCCTTTCTGCTCTTTTTATATGCTATCCCCCAAAAACCCTAGCTAATAAGATGGATTTATTAAGGAAATTCGTTCCCCCAAAAACCCTGGCTAATAAGATAAGCTTATTAAGGAAATTCGTTCAACCCACTACATAACAATATAACCCATGAAAATAATCCATTTAAATACCGAAACATGGGCTCCCAAATCCAACATCCTTCCCAAGGCCATGGTTCTCAAATTCCTCTACAGATAACACATTTGCAAGCCTTGGTGAAGCCTTCATCATCCTTAACTCGTACCTAGCAACTTCCTGATGGTAAATGTCGCACAACAAGTTGTTGAGAGCTTCCTTTATTTTCTTTGACCTTGCCCTTGTCATTGGTCCTCCAAGGTTTTGCAAAGCATCAACTCCCTTGTTGATTTGAGCTGGTACAATATGGCTTCCATTAGTCAGAACCCAGAAAAAATAGAGAATATAATGAAAATGGTGGGAAAAAGCAATTAGGAATTATAGAGATATCTTAAATTGTGGTCTCACATTAGAGCAAAGCATGTTTAGATCAACACGTAGACAATTTTATTAAGCAAGCATCCTAATTAACATTACAACATCACCTAAAAAATAGAACTGATATTCTTCTGACCATTTAAAAAGGCATGGTCAAATATTGATACTCTTTGCTGGTTTCTACTTTATTATCATTGCAGATAGGGTCAAAAATCATTTGATATAGACAATAAGCAGACCCTATGCTTATAATAACTGCAGGTCCTTTTGTAGTTTGCATAGCTTTGACCTATTTAAAATTTTTTAGTGACCAATTATTGTCATTCAATGGAACAATTAATAGGATTTCTAATTTTTTATGCTTTTAACATCATTGGTCCTTGGATGATTAATAGTGACAGTCAATATATCAAATGTAACATGTACCATATTCAATTTAGATGTGTTCCTTGTAAGATGCATGCAATATCAAGCTCATCAATTATGTTCCAAAGTAAATTTCAAGATTTCTTGCCAGAGATGAGACCTGTGTAATTGGTGAAAAGCTAAAGTTGCCTCAAAAGACTTATGCAATCAGGAATCCAGGTCAAGCAAAGGCAAATATGATCAATTCTAGGACCATACACAAGGTTTGAGTGAACATTGTACCTTAAAAATAGTTTTTTGCGGAGCTATGAAAGGCAAAAATGTGGTTAATAATATTATTTCAAATTTCTATCTTCATTTTTAATGTTTCTCATTGGACTTCAATACAACCCTTGAAGTTTGAACTTTGACTTCACCTAGATTGCTACTCCATACCTCTATCCAAGAATTAGTGTTTATTTTGTTTGTATAATGCATCAAGCTAAACAATTCTTTGAGACACAATTTGATGACTAACTGATGGAAGCTATATTGCACCAGCTCAAATCAACAAGGGAGTTGATGCTTTGCAAAACCTTGAAGGACCAATGACAAGGGCAAGGTCAAAGAAAATAAAGGAAGCTCTCAACAACTTATTGTGTGACATTTACCATCAGGAAGTTGGAGGCTTCACCAAGGCTTGCAAATGTGTCATCTATGGAGGAATTTGAGAACCATGGCCTTGGGAAGGATGTTGGATTTGGGAGCCCATGTTTGGGCATTTAAATGGATTATTTTCATGGGTTATATTGTTATGTAGTGGGTTGAATGAATTTCCTTAATAAGCCCATCTTATTAGCTAGGGTTTTTTGGGGGTACGAATTTCCTTAATAAGCCCATCTTATTAGCTAGGGTTTTTTGGGGGTACGAATTTCCTTAATAAGCCCATCTTATTAACTAGGGTTTTTAGGGGTACGAATTTCCTTAATAAGCCCATTTTATTAGCTAGGATTTTGGGGGGATAGCATATAAAAAGGGCAGAAAGGGTGGCTGAAGGCACAACGGATCTTTATGAATGTATGAGCTATTTTCTCTAGTTCCTTGAGAATTAATTCTAAACTTTCGTACTTGAGTGTGTTGGTTCAATAGACTTATCTTCTTCAACATTGTTGTTGTTAGGAGTGGCGTCTAAATCTTATAGTTCTGGTTCTTGGTTGTTTATAATCATTGGGTCAGAACTCCAAATCCCTTAACCTTTGTTAGAATGATCCTATACCAACATTGGTGTTGTTTTCCGTTTACATATAATCGGAGTTCATATCATTTGGTATCAGAGTATAGACTCTAACTCAGGTTAGTTATACCTTTGTTCTCATTTATTTCATGTATTCTACATTGTTGGTTGAATAATCACAAAAAAAAAAAAAAACATCGGCTTCATTACTCAATTGGTCATTTACTCAATTATATTTGATAATTGATTGTTGTCTGATTGCACTGCTCATATCATTGAATTCCTTGTCATTCTGTTTGCTTTATTGCCCATCTTCTTGATCGTGTCACTTCTCTGAAGAGGTAGGTCTAGAATTGATATATTCAAGTTTTGTTTGTTCTGAATTTAGTTTGCCTGGAACTATTGAAAGAGCTCTTAGAGTCTTGCAATTCATTGTGTAAAACATGAGAGTTGAGGACTACTATAGTTGAGTGCAGAGTAAACATGTAAGAGAGTGAGTTTTGTGAGGTATATTCTCTATTTACTAACAATCTTGCATATCAAATGTCGAATGCTAAAGAAGGCAGTTTCCCACATGGAGAGGAGGAAGTAGTTGTTCCAGATTTCAAATTGCTTATGAAATTCGTAGAGCAAAAGTTTGATAGGATTGACCAAATGTTTTGGGAAGTTCGAGATAGGATGGATAAAATAGAAGGGGAATCGAGTGTCAATCCTAAGAGGCCAGCTGGGAGGGTTATGAAGGAGCAATTTGAACATGATTTTGGTGAAGATGGTGATGATTATTATGATGACGGTGATAATGCTAATAGAAACTTCAGAGGTGGATTTAGGGAGGACGTGGTAATAGGAATGGTAGAGGAGTAAGAGGCAATGGAAATATTTATCATAGGTACAATGGAGGTTGGGATAACAGAAATAAAGTGGAGGAAGGAGTAGACAAAAATCTTAGTAGTATTAAAATGAAAATACCTTCTTTCCAAGGGAAAGTTGACCCTAATGTCTATTTGGATTGGGAACAAAGGGTAGAATTAATATATGAGTACCATAACTTCTTTGAGGAGAAGAAAGTGAAGTTAACTATGGCAAAGTTCACTGATTATGCTGTAGTATGGTAGGACCAGCAAATTACCATTAGGAGAAGAAATTTGGAGAGAACCATAGAAACTTGGAATGAGTTGAAGACTGTGATGAGAAGGAGATTTGTTCCTAGCTCTTATTATAGGGATTTGTATAACAAGTTGCAAAGCCTTATGCAAGGTTCCAAGAGTGTGGAAGAGTACCATAAGGAGATGGAAATTGCTATGGTTAGGGCAAATGTAATGGAGGATAGGGAAGCAACCATGGCTAGGTTCCTCTAAGGGTTGAATAGAAGCATAGCTGATATGGTAGAACTGCATCACTATGTAGAGCTTGAAGACATGGTACACATTGCCATGAAAGTTGAGACACAACTTAAGGGAAGGAGCACTTCTACAAATAATCAGAACATAGGTTCATCTTTTTGGAAGTCAAACTGGGGGAAGAAGGAAGAGAAGATGACTTCTAAGCTTAAAACCAATTTACATAGACCTAAGACTAGTGGGGGCAGCTTGGAAAGAGGCAAATTTGAAGAAAAACTTGAGGGCACCCAAGGAAAAACTAGAAACATCAAATGCTTTAGATGTCTAGGTAGGGGTAATGTGGCTTCACAATGTCCTAACAAGAGAGCCATGTACCTTAAGGAGAATGGTGACTATGTGTCTGGCAGTGATGCTAGTGATGAAGACCAAATGCCACCACTAGAGGATGCTAGTGATGTTGATGAAGGGATAGAGTATTCAGAGCATGGTGGAAGGCTTTTAGTAGCAAGGAGAGCCCTTAGTGTGCAAGTTAAGGGGGAGGATGATGTTGAGATGCAGCAGGAAAATATTTTCCATACTCATGT
Organism: Rhizophora apiculata; assembly: GCA_037832385.1. Lineage (NCBI taxonomy): Eukaryota > Viridiplantae > Streptophyta > Magnoliopsida > Malpighiales > Rhizophoraceae > Rhizophora > Rhizophora apiculata. The sequence goes on along the minus strand of CM075429.1, from coordinate 5,584,163 downwards.
TTGGTTCAAGATAGACTCTGTTGCTTAATCATCGATGGAGGTAGTTGCACCAATGTAGCAAGTACAAAGTTGGTAGAAAAATTGAACTTGCCTACAACTAAACATCCTAGACCATATAATTTGCAATGGTTGAATGACAGTGGAGTGGTGAAAGTGACTAAACAAGTTGTGGTTTCATTTTCCATTGGTAGATATAAGGATGAGTTGTTTTGTGATGTTATACCTATGTAGGACGAGCATTTGTTATTGGGCTGTCCTTGGCAATTTGATAGAAAAGTTTTGCATGATGGTTATAAGAACCGCTATTCTTTCACCATGGATGGAAAACCATTTACACTTATTCCATTGACTCCAAAATAGGTGTATGAAGACCAAGTGAGACTTTATGAAAGTGTGCAAAAGGGGAGGAGCGAAAAGAAAGAGAGAGTTGAGAGAAAAGAAAGTGAAGGAGAGAAAAACAAGGTAAACACATTTGAGAGTACTAAGTACAAGAGTGGTCAGGTTCATGAGAGTGAAGATGAAAGAAAACAAGTGAGTGTGTTTGCAAAAGGAGCAGATGTTAGGGTTGCCTTCCAAGCTAGGCAACAAATGATCTTGATCCTTTATAAGGATTCTTATTTCTCTAACACTAACCTTGATTCATCTTTGCCTAGTGCTATTTCATCTTTGTTGCAGGATTATAATGATGTATTCCCTAAGGAGATCCTAGATGGTTTACCACCAAGGAGAGGGATTGAACATCACATTGATCTTATACCTGGAGCTCCCATTCCCAATAAGCCAATATATAGAAGTAATCTTGGGGAGACAAAAGAGCTTCAGAGGCAAGTTGATGAGTTGATGAGGAAGGGACATGTAAGGGAGAGCATGAGTCCATGTGCAGTGCCAGTGTTGCTTGTGCCAAAGAAAGATGTATCTTGGAGGATGTATGTTGATTATAGAGCTATCAACAAAATAACAGTTAAGTATCGACATCCTATACCCAGGCTTGATGATATGCTAGATGAATTACATGGTGCTTGTTACTTCTCTAAAATTGACCTTAAGAGTGGGTATCATCAAATTAGGATGAGGGAAGGAGATGAATGGAAAACTGCATTCAAGACCAAGCATGGTTTGTATGAATGGTCAATTATGCCATTCGGTTTAACTAATGCACCTAGTACTTTTATGAGATTAATGAATCATGTCTTGAGACCTTTCTTAGGAAAGTTTGTTGTGGCTTATTTTGATGACATATTAGTATACAGCAGGAATTTAGAAGAGCATGTTGAACATTTGCATTGTGTGCTTAATGTTTTGAGGAAAGAGAAATTGTATGCCAATTTGAAGAAATGCGAGTTTTGCAAGGATCATGTCATTTTCTTGGGTTATGTTGTGTCTGCTCATGTCATAGAGGTTGATAAAGAGAAGATTAAGGCAATTCAAGAATGGCCTACACCTAAGAGTGTGAGTGATGTGAGGAGTTTCCATGGTTTGGCTAACTTTTATAGAAGATTCATTAAGGATTTTAGTACCATAGCTGCACCATTGATTGAGGTGATTAAAAAGAGTGTGGGTTTCAAGTGGGGTAAGAAACAACAAGATGCCTTTGATTCGCTTAAGTCTAAGTTGTATAATGCACCACTTCTTGCTTTGCCTGATTTTTCTAAGATTTTTGAAATTGAATGTGATGCATCGGGCATTGGGATTGGAGGAGTTCTCATGCAAGAGAAACGACCTATTGCATTCTTTAGTGAGAAGTTGAGTGGGGCAACATGGAATTATCCAACTTATGATAAAGAAATGTATGCACTTGTTAAGAATTTAGAAACATGGCAGCATTACCTTTAGCCCAAGGAGTTTGTAATTCATATTGATCATAAGTCTTTAAAATACTTGAAGGGGCAAGGTAAGTTGAATAGGAGACATGCAAAATGGGTTGAGTTTATTGAAACTTTTCCTTATGTAATTCAATACAAATCAGGTAAGGAAAATGTTGTTGCTGACGCATTGTCACGTAGGTATACATTGATTAGCACTTTGAGCGTTAAGTTGATGGGGTTTGAGTACATTATTGGTTTGAATGCTAATGAAGCTAACTTTAGTAATGTATACGCCGCATGTGAGAAAGCTACCTTTGGTAAGTTCTATAAACATGAGGGGTATTTGTTTAGAGTAAATAAGCTTTGTATTCCTCAAGGGTCTATGAGAGCATTACTTGTGAAAGAAGCTCATGGGGGTGGTTTAATGGGACACTTTGGCATTCAAAAGACTTTTGATGTTTTACATGAACATTTCTTTTGGCCACATATGAAAAGGGATGTTGAAAGAGTCTGTGCCAAGTGTATTACCTGTAGACAAGTTAAGTCTAGGGTTTTGCCCCATAGTAAGTATATACCCTAAGAAATTCCTTGTGAACTTTGGACCAACATTTCTATGGATTTTATTCTTGAGTTACCTAGGTCTAAGAAGGGCCAAGATTGTATTCTTGTTGTAGTTGACAGGTTTTCAAAGATGGCGCATATAATTGCGTGCACCAAAATGGATGATGCCACACACATTACAGACTTATTTTTTAGAGAGATTGCTCGCCTACATTGAGTGCCAAAAAGTATTGTATCAAATCGTGATGCAAAATTTTTGAGCCATTTTTGGAAGACATTATGGGGTAAGCTTGGAACAAAGTTGTTTTCTACAACTTGCCACCCACAAACCAATGGATAGACTAAGATAGTAAATTGAACTCTTGGTACATTGTTGTGTGCTGTTATTGGTAAGAACTCTAGAACCTGGGAAGAATGTTTGCTTTTTGTGGAATTTGCCTATAATTGTGTTGTTCATAGTGCTACAGGTTATTCTCCTTTCGAGCTTGTTTATGGTTTTAATCCATTATCTCCTTTGGATTTAGCACCATTGCCTATACAGGATAGGGTTAATTTAGATGGGAAAAAGAAGGTTGAAGTGGTTAGGCAACTTCATGAGAAAGCTAGGCTTAACATTGAGAGAAAAACCAAATAATATGAAACACAAGCCAACAAAGGTCATAAGCATATCACTTTTGAACCTAGTGATTGCGTTTGGGTACATTTGTGGAAGGATAGATTTCCTATGCAAAGGAAATCAAAGTTGCAACCTAGGGGAGATGGTCCTTTTCAAGTGGTGGCAAGAGTCAACGATAATGCATATAAACTTGACTTGCCAGGTGAGCATAATGTGAGTGCAACATTTAATGTTTCTGACCTTTCTCTTTTTCTCTTTGATGATGTAGGTGCTGATTTGAGGACAAATCATTTTGAGGAGAGCGGGAATGATGGAAGCCATATTGTACCAGCTCAAATCAACAAGGGAGTTGATGTTTTGCCAAACCTTGGAGGACCAATGATAAGGGCAATGTCAAAGAAAATAAAGGAAGCTCTCAATAACTTGTTGTACGACATTTACCATCAAGAAGTTGCTAGGTACGAGTTAAGGATGATGGAGGCTTCACCAGGGCTTGCAAATGTGTCATCTGTGGAGGAATTTGGGAACCATGGCCTTGGGAAGGATGTTGGATTTGGGAGCCCATGTTTGGGCATTTAAATGGATTATTTTCATGGGTTATATTGTTATGTAGTAGGTTGAACGAATTTCCTTAATAAGCCCATCTTATTAGCTAAGGTTTTTTGGGGTACGAATTTTCTTAATAAGTCCATCTTATTAGCTAGGGTTTTTTAGGGTACAAATTTCCTTAATAAGCCCATCTTATTAGCTAGGGTTTTGGGGGGATAACATATAAAAAGGGCAGAAAGGGTGGCTGGAGGCACAACGGATCTTTATGAATGTATGAGCTATTTTCTCTAGTTCCTTGAGAACTAATTCTGAACTTTCATACTTGAGTGTGTTGGTTCAATAGACTTATCTTCTTCAACATTGTTGTTGTTAGGAGTGGCATCTGAATCTTATAGTTCTGGTTCTTGATTGTTTGTAATCATTGGGTCAGAACTTCAAATCTCTTAACCTTTGTTAGAACGATTTTATACCAACATTGGTGTTGAGTTTCGTTTACATATAATTGGAGTTCATATCACTAACACCTAAATTTTTTCTATAGGAAAAATAGCCATCGGCTATGATGTGATGTCCATTTAGAGTCTACTTGGGAATAAGACTTTTCTAGCCATATGCAATAAATAGTATAGGCAACCTTTTATTGTCCCCCCCACACTTTTTAGCATGTTTATTTGTACCAGATAAATTGTGTATATCTTCATATCATGACTCTCAAACTTAATGTTCTTCACATAATTATAGGAAAAGAACGTACCATTTGTTAAAGAAAAAAAACAAAAAAACAAAAGAGGTCATACCTTAATTAATTTAGACTTAACAACTATGTTTCAAATGTTCCTTCAATGTTCTAGCCATGAATAATTTTTTCCTAAGATTTTTAGTACTGGATAAATTGGTCTACTAGGAAAGTGAAAAATGGTATTAAGTTATGTATCACATGTCATTTTTAACTAGGCTAAATTTGTCTATTATTATGTAATAGAGGTTATGTGAATCCCCTCATAAGACTAAAATGAAGTACAATTGATCACAATTTATACTATTGATCTCAAACCCTTTGGAAATTTGTGCTTCTTCAAAATTTGTCTCAAAATTGTCTATTGCTTTTTTTATAGGGAAATCATAGATGAAAGATTCATCTAAATAACCCAAGGAAATACATTTTTCTCTATATCATGTGATTGTATGTAATGCATATAATAGAATTCTAAGGGTTACTTGGCCACAAAACACGTGTCTTGGATACAATAGACAAAAGCCTCTTAATGTGTCTTTTTACAAAAAGTCGTCAAGTATAACTACCAAGTGAAGACCCATTAGTGCCTTATTTATTTGAAAATGCACCAACAAATTATACATTCATATCCTTATATGTGTGGGAGGTAGGTATAGTCCATTGGGTCTGTCAGCTCTGATTGGACTTGCAAATAAGATAGGTAGAATTCATTTTCCATCGTTTGCTACATTGCTGAAAGATATTATCTTATTGATAATACACACAATGTACAACTAACATAATGGAACCAATAGATTTATATTAGATTACAAATCTAGTGAAAATAGAGTTATCTCCACTTGCAATGGTGCAAAATAATGATTTCCAACTAGCCCTTCAAACGAAGCATGTAAGATATACATGTGGGGGCAATGTTTTTTACCTGTAAACAATATGTTCATAGTATTTCCTTGTGAGGCAAAGGAAGTTTATATTGTTTAAGATCCTGTAGAATATTTAGATTGGTGGTAGTGACTGTTAACAAGGCTTGAAATGAATGAAAAAGGAAGAGTAGTTGCACTCTAAATTTTAATCAGATTTCTCTTCCTCTCATCTTCAAATCTAATTTTCCTTGTGACATGAATACTAGAACAATTAACTTGTTCTTTCCTTTAATCATTATCATAATATCATTTGGATTTTAGAAATATTACTTTCAAAATATGTTTTCAAATTAGAAGAGAAGTTGTCACACATCTAGTATTTTTGTTAAAATATGATCTTGGACATTGAAGTCTAGATCCAAAGAATTTAAGATCTACAATAATAGATAAATTTATGTGTCAAATCTAATGTCATACAATTACAATAAATGAAGCAATTAGCAACTTTAGATCTGACCCCTCTTTAACAAATAACATAGGAAGATTACATTCAATAAAATGGATAAGAATTGCAACATAAAGCTTAGAAGAAGTTTTTGAGTCGATTGGGTCCAAATGTGGTAGAAAAATTACTTAGGATCAAAGAAAGAATGTATGGATGAGATTAAGATTTGAGTAAGACAAATGTGTAGAAAACTTTATAAATAGAAGTATGGTGCTAAGCCCAAAAAGGCCAATTAAGTGGCCTAAAAAAAGCAAAGAGAAAATGTAAACAAAACAATTAAAAAAAGTTTATTTCCCTTTTTCACAAACTCTATAAAGATATCCCAAAAGCCTATAATGAGATGAGTTTGACCCATGGTTCTTTTTGAGCTAGATACATGACAGATATTTTATTAGTTTATGATTGGTGATGACAGTATGCAATTAAAACCTCTTAGTGGCATATTTTTTAAACATAGGGAAGTTTGATGATGGTTGTATGAAAATATTTTATAATTAAAATAAACCATTTGGAAATAAAATAACAAAAACTTAGTTTACTAGATGTGTTGTATATTAACTTTGTAGACATATTTGGATCAAAACATAACCATTGGATGATCAACTATCAAATTTGGTGGTAGTTGATGTGCTTCACTATGCACTTTGGTTATGATGTGCTTAAGTGTGATGGAGGAGATTTAAGTGTTAATAGTTGGCTAGCCACGAAGATAAATATGTATATATAATATATATATGGATATGGTTAGATAAGAGTGTTTGTTCTCTTTACTTATCTCTCGTTGTGTCCAAAGTTTTCAATATTACATATGTGTGAGGGTGGTATCTAATTGTGTTTCCAATGATTGCATTTATTTTCCAATGATTATATTTATTTTCTGTAACTATATTTTTGTATAGTAAAATGTCTCATGTTCTATCCTGTTATTTATCTAATTAAGCCTTTCATTTATATTATGCATATTATAATTGCTCCCTAACTCATCATACTCATTCCCTTTCCTTTTTATATAAAAAAAAAAAATTAGATACCTTAAAATTGAAGTGATTATCCTGATGTCCTTGGATACTTAGATGGACTTGAGGGTACTACAATGCATATGCATCTAATTATCTACTTTAGTGCTTGACTGAGGTCAAACATTTGTAATTTAAGTCATGTACATTATTTATGACTTACATTATAGTATTTAATGACCAAATTATGTGTTTAGCAGTAGGCCCCACTTGCGTAGTTGAGATATTATTTTGTGTGTACTTCCTTGGGGGCATATCATAGAGTAAACGTTGAGTTTTCATGTATGCTTACATTGTCCTTGGCAAGTCTCCTACCTAGTCCTTGGGATATTGATAGTATGAATCTAAGAAGCTATTATGGTGTTATGTAGAATTGGTGGTTAATTGACTGTGATGCTAGAGTTCTAATTGACATTAAGAATAAGAGTTGAAGCAAGAATGAGTTTGTCTTGTGTTGGAAGCATTAAGTCTTTATGCTTGAATAGAACTATGAGGGTCATGAGACATTATGAGAAGTATGTCAATGATTAATGCATGAAATCAATAAGAGAATATATTAGCAGTAATGTTTAAATTGTAGAATGTTTGGGGAAGAAATGGAAATGTTGAGATAAAAGAGAAAGGAACTATTTGTTAAAAAACAAGGTGGGGCCTATAGTTGAATACGAGAAGGAATGATGGAGAAATTAAAATTGCTACAGGTTATCAAGCCTCATAAAGTTTACCTTGGATGTAAGGAATAGGGAATTGCATTTGAATTGAATGGAGTGGAAGAGCCGCATATTTGGAGGAAATGATGTAATGAAGGCTCACAGAATTGGGAGACAATAGTGTACATTGCTAGAAGTTTTCATGAATGGATAAGTATACAAGGAGCCCCAAAAGTAATTGATAGACTAAATGACTTGTGAGACAGTTAAAGAGTTGAAAAGAATGAACCAAAGTGAGACATATATGAGTAAAGAAAATATTATTTTAGTTTTTCATATAATAAATAAAGATAGAAAATAAGTGAAGGAATCAGAGTTAAGAAGATAAATGATGTATTATGGACATGAAGTTAAAAATTAAGTGAAGAAGCATTCAAGATCCTTGTGTAGGATGTCTTGGTGAGATTATAAGATAAGAGAAAATGTATAGCCTTAGTTAGAGAGGTTCCATAATTGAGTTTGGAAAACTTCAATTGTAAATAATGTTGTAAGGCAACTAGAAAGAGATAACAAGTGAAAGAAGTCATGGCAAAGAATATCATTTGAGTATTGAAGCTTATGATTCGTTAACAGATATTTAAGCCAAAGTTGAACTTGAGTATCATGATTAAAAGTGAAGAATCAGTGATCTCATAAATCATGATATCAAACTAGTTTGAAATCTCAGATGTAGAATTACAACTATAGTTTATGAAAATAATAGTAAATGCATGAAGATCCAAATATGTGATGTGTGAGTTTAAGGGTTCTTGAACAAAGTTATTAACTTTTTGTTAGTAGTGATGTATGCTACAGTTTCCCAAGACTGAGCTAGTATTAAGGCACCAATGGTAGGCAAAAATGAAGTTAATGGATGATGTATGAGATGAATTATGAGGCTAGAATAGTGGAATACAAGACTTGTGCCACAATTCTTTGAGAAGAGGAGACTTAAAAGCTCAACGAGTTGAGCAAGTGAATCAATAAAACTAGAAGCAGATGAGCTGTTGTAATCAGATGTGATAAGTATGATTATGCTTCATGTTAATATGGACTCAAGATGAGTTAGATAGCTGTGCTCAGTAGTGAACATAGTCAAGTAGAAGATGAGGAGTATCTAGATCAATTGTATGATTCTAGTAGATTGTTTGGCCTTTAGACTATTAGGGAAATATTGATTAATTCATGTATAAAATGTATGAAATGTAGGCAAGTAAGATTAAACCATCATATTAGGAGTCTATTAAGCAATTCAAATACTCTTAACTCCTTGAAAGAAGGAGACCTAAGAGTGAGATCCATTAATAGATCCTATAGTACAAGTTCATTAATGGCATTTATTAGGGTTGCCATAGAAAATTGTTGAGAGAGAACCACAAATTAGTAACCCTATTTGTGTTGATCATTCAAATGTCAGTGGACTGGCAGCTAATAAAAAAATTAAGCACATGAGATGGTGATGGGAAGTGGGATTTTGACATCAATGCTGCTCTCTGTGATCCATATTCATACAAATCAACAAGGAAGTATGTGCTCTAGGTATGTGGAGAAGATGCTTGAATCAAGTAGGCTTCATTGTGATACAAAAATGACATGCTAGAAGTACTAAAAACAGTGGGTTGGAACAGGCAAAGAATTGACCAAGAATGTTGTTGAGTTTTTTTTTTTTTTTTTTTTTTTGTGTCTAATTGGAGTAGGAAGGGAGGCATATTTTTATAAGTGAAGTCAAGATCAAATCTTATATCTCATCCTTAAACTTTATATTGGGGTTTAACAGGCTATACCCAGAGATTTGATGACATATTTTTCTTTAAGGCTCTTTGGAATTTTGATATTTATTTAATTTATAATTCCTTATAATCATTTGACAGTCATTAGCCATTAAGAAAAGAATTACTCAAAAAATGAAGGCTTTGTCTACTGCTAAAGAGGTGGCGACGTCCTTTTGAAGCTTTTTGAGATGGATAATGTTAACAAAAGAGGCTATTGCGCAAGAAGAGATACAAACAACTCAAACAAATATTGTTAGATTGTGTGTTCCTGTTTCAAGTGGTGGGTCGCAGTCCATTGAGACATTAGAAGCAAGGCATGGACAACTAAGAATGCAACCTTTTAGGGAACAAACAAATTCTGATAATCAATAATCGAGAGGGACAGCTTCTAATGTAATGGGAGCACAACCTTCAAGGGAGGCAGGATTGGGACAACGACAACAAGAAGAAGAAGTGATCCAAGGTAAGTAAAAGAGATATCTCTTATTTAACTGATTCATTGAAATTTTAATTATTAGATTTCGTATAAACATGTCTTTATTAATATTGTTCCAGTGTATAAAAAAGGAAGAGGACCAACGACGATGAGAGCAGTACATGCTAGACATGAAGATGAGAAAAAGCTTATTTTCTTAAATACCGAAAATCAACCTATAGGCCTAGATGTTAAAACTCTTTATGAGTTTAGTAATTTCCTTGGGACATTGGCTAGGAATGTCAGATTGGTGCCTTTATATGTAAAGAGTTGGCATGTATTGGATCTTGAGACAAAGAATGCTTTGTGGAAAATTGTATATTTGAACTTTTCTTCCTTAGCTCTATGGAAGTGTATTCATTACATTTGACTTTTTTTACATTTTAACTGATCATAAGATAAGTATATGATTCTTAAGGAACATAGAAAATGGGTGAGGAGCACCATTGGATCAAGTTGGAGAGCTTATAAGTGTAGGTTGAAGAGATTGCATTATAAGAAGTACAAGACTGATAGAGAGAGAATGACAAATTGTCCCCTCATATACCTTTGGATCAATTTAGATAGCTTTTGCAATATTGAAATTTTGAAGGAACAGAAATTTAATATTATCTTATTTTTCCTTATTTATCAAATATTTTTCTACGGGTTTTATATTAATATATTTTGACTTTTTGTTATTTCTTACTAATGCTTATAGGTAGTGGCAAGAACCAACATTACTGATCACCAAAAGCAAATAGGAATGTACAGTATAGGTGGAAAGAGTTTTATTAGAATTTGAGAATAATTGATACGTAAATCACAAATAGAACACTAATATATTTTAATGTTATATGTGATGTTTTAATATTATGGTCCATATGTATCCATGATTTGGTACTTTTAATTTACTTTATTTGAATTTGTCTTGTTGCATTTCATTATTTGGATTTGTATCAAAAAGCTAAAGATCCTAGTAAAATCTCCCCATCTCAACTTGACATATTTAAGGCTACTCACAAAAAAACAATTTGACCAATAATATTAAGTTATCTAATGAAACATATATGTAAATTGTAAGAATTTCCTTTTGTTTTCCCTTTATTTTTTCATATATGACTTAAGGTTCTACTATATTCTTTCACTTGTAAACTTGACTTGCTTTGGATCCAAAATCAGATTGAGGAGCTTCAAACTCAGCAGGAAGGAACAAGTAGCCAAAGTCTTATATATGCCTTCACTGTAGTTATGGGGGACAAGTATTTTGGGAGAGTGAGGCTATGTGAGAGAGGTGTAAACCATAGTACTTTGAAAGGCAAATCAGTTGTTGAAGATGCTATCAAAGTTTCATCAGACTTCATGCTGTCTATTAGGGAAGATATGGAAGCTGAGATGCAAAGTTTGAAGCATAGGCACAAAAGCTACAAAAGAGGATGGAACAGCAAACTACAGTAATATCACACCATTTCTATGCAATGTTCCAAAAATTGTAGCATCAAAATCTCAGGCTAAATATTAATATTGAGATGCCTCCCTTAAATGTAGCAATAGCTCCTTACCCAATAATGCATTCAGTGCTCCCGAACAAGAGTTACAGCAAAGACCGCATTTATCCTTAAGAGGCACATACAGTCCACGTATAGCGGTATTCCTTCTCTTTTCTTCTTAATCTTATTCTTTTCTAATGTGTAATTTATTTCTTCTTTTTACCTATTTTTAGCTTGTTACTTTATTTTAAATGTTTATAAATTTAGATTAAAAGTTATATTCATCTTTTGGTAGGACAATGCTCTCCCTTCAGGCTGAGGACATTGAGAAGACTTTTGAAGATAACTTGAAGAGGAGATATTCAAGGTTTGTGGGCTTTTGTAGGTGATACTATGGTTTGTTAACTATGGTTTGTTAATGCATATGTTGTGGTTGTACACAAGTTTAGGACTTGTTTAGTAAAAGAATTTAGAGACATTTGACATGATTGTTCTGTGAATTACTAAATTATACTTCGTTGCAATTGATATGTGTATCTGGTATTCTAGAAGAATATATTCTACTTGTTTGATGTCATGTTTTTCTTAGTAGATGTAGTCATTATACTAATGACTAAATGTTGTTTTTAAAATTGAATTTTATTTTGAAAATGCATTCAATGCAAAAAAAAAAAAAAAGCATTTTTTAAGGATAATTTCATGTTTTTTCAATATTTGCATTTTTGTTTAAATAATTGTCACTAATATAATAGTTTTGAAACATCAAAATAGTTAGAAAACCAATGCTTATTCACTCAAACAACCATTATCTATTTGCATTAAAAAGTGTGGCATATTCTTGTAAAAAATCATTGCCTATTTTAAAAAAAATCATTGCATATTCTAAAAAAGTTGTTGCCTATTTTCAAAAAACTGCTGTCTATTTTAAAAAAAATTTGCTACATATTCTAAAAAAAAATTGTTGTCTATATTCTCTTAAAAAAACTGTTGTCTATTCAACATAAAAAATCATTGGCTATTCTAAAAAAACTACTGCATATTTTTACAAAACCGTAGCCTATTCATTTTAAAAAAATCGTTATCTATTATTAAACAAACCATTGCCTATTCTTAAAATACTGCTATCTATTCTCTTAAAATGACTATTGTTCCCACAACCTTGTATGGGTTGTAATTGTTGTCAACCAGATTTAAATGTGCAAGTAGAAGTGGCTCATTCAAGCATTCAAGGGATGAGTTTTCAGTAGAAAGAAAAGGGCAAGAAAAATAAATTAAGAAGGAGGATAATGTTGAATTTTGAATGGAACAGTAATATGAAGCCACATAAAGGGGCAAGAAAGGAAAATCTGCTGCAACTATAGTAAGCCCTACTAGGGTTTTCATAGAAGGGAGTATATAAACCAAGACTTATCTCTTTTGGCAATACCACCCGAAAAATAGTGAAACAGAGCAGATCAGAATCGGTGAGAGTAGACCAGAATTGGTGGAACCACCATGAGAAAGGAAATCAAAGACGTGAGACCAGACCCAGAAACGTGCGACAATGTGAGCAGACCAGAAACATGCGACAGTGTGAGCAGACCAGAAACGTGTGACGATGTGACCAAACCCAGAAACATGAGACAGTATGAGTAGACCAGAAACGTGCGACGGTGTGAGCAGACCAAAAACATGCGATGGTGACAGCAGACTAGAAACATGCGATGGCAAGACTAGACCTGGAAACGTGAAACCAGATCAAAACTAGACTTGGAAACGTGAGAGCAAATCAAGACTAGACTTGGAAACATGAGAGTAGATCAAGACCAGACCTAAAAACGTGAGACCAGATCAAGACCAGACCTAGAAACGTGAGAGCAGATTAAGACCAGACTTGGAAACATGAGAGTAGATTAAGACCAAACCTAGAAATGTGAGACTAGATCAAGACCAGAACCTAGAAATGTGAGACCAGATCAAGACCAGACCTGGGAATGTGAGAGCAGATCAAGACTAGACCTGGAAACATGAGAGCAGATCAAGACCAGACCTGGAAACGTGAAAACAGATCAAAACCAGACTTGGAAACATGAGAATAGATCAAGACCAGACCTAGAAACATGAGAGCAGATCAAGACCAGACCTGGAATGAGTAAGACCAGACCAAACCTGGAGCAAGTGAAACGTGAGATCTAGTGAGACCAGGTAAGGCGTGAGACCAGGTGAGACGTGAGACTAGGTGAGGCGTGAGACCAAAAAAGGGTGAAACGGGTGACACCAGAACACATTGGAAGACCAGAATTGGTGAGGACCAGAAAAGGGTGAAACGTGTGTGACATCAGAAGACACCGTGAGACCCAAAATCGGTGAGACCAGAAAACAGGTGAGACCAGACTAGGTGAGATAGTGAGACCAGAAAATGGGTGAGACCGTGAGACGGTGAGACCAGAAGACGGTAAGACCGTGAGACAGTGAGACCAAGAGTTAGGTGAGATAACCTAGAGAAGAAATTTGATGAAGCATTTGAGAGAACTCAACGAATTTTCAGATTTCTTCAAAGAGAGGTTAGAGAGTGTTTTGGTGATCTTCCAAGCAGTAGTGAAGCAACCTATTCAAATCAAACAGAGGCAACACAAGCTAGAAGAAGGGTAGACACAGTAAGTGACACTCTTTGTATTGTGATTGCTTTGTATTTGTAATAGTGAAAGGAGTAGAAGATTAAGACATCCATTGTAATCATAGGGGATACCACATTGGTGTTCTTAAGTATAGTGGATTGTCTGGTAGAGGAAGAATCCCTACCACCGTGGAGTACGTCACATTGACGAAGCCACATAAATCTCTCGTGTCCTTACTTTGAATTTACATTCTATGTTTTAAATTGAGTTATGAACACAGCTAAAGAATCATCAAATCCATAACCCAAAAGAAGACCTAGTCAA